>JAXCGZ010002934.1:0-29313 GCA_037179515.1 Halocaridina rubra | reverse complement strand
AGAGAGAATGGTCATGCCATACTACATCCTGATGCTGCAGTAAGTAATCCTCTTATAAAATTATAAAAATAATGTCACAAATACCACCAAATGACAGTATATTGAGTCTCTCCACAGTTTTATCCTTTTACTTCCAATCAGTTATATACCCTGAAGTCTAATAAGAAGATTTTAGCTATTGCGTTTGAAATACTTTGGCCATTCAATTAGCGCAAAAAAAATATATTTACTGTCAACGCTTCATTCCAGGTGTTGGCTGTGAATATATAGGAACCTTGCAAAGCAAATTTTCTTGGACTCTTATTCTATATTTGAAAAGATATTGCTACCAACATATGAATAACGTGTTCCGTGATTTATTTTTATTTTACTTTCTCGTTGCATTTTTTCCACTTGTATTTTCTAAATGTCTTTCATTCGCTTTGCATTATTTATCAATGTCCATTCACTTTCTGCAAAAATGAGAGAGAGAGAGAGAGAGAGAAGAGAGAGAGAGAGAGAGAGAGAGAGAGAGAGAGAGAGAGAGAGAGAGAGAGAGAGAGAGAGAGAGAGAGAGAGAGAGGCATAATTAAACACACACATACACACAGAGGCAAACACACAAGTGCACGCACACACACGATCACATAGATACACACACAAACACAAGCACAATTGGCGTGAGGATAGACATGCTTGGTGGCAGTAATGATTCTGCCCTTATTTTTGCATCTACTGAGAGATCTACTTCTTTTACTCTTCACTTTTCTAAACTTGGCGGTCTGAACCCAATTATTCCGTCAATGGAACAAGACATGGGTATATCCCTCCCTAACCTCCTCCTACTCTTTGAAACCCAGCTGTCTAGTTGTGCTTTCACTAACCCATTTCAAATAGCTCACTATAACCTGCATTCTCGTTTCCATTCCAAAGGTGGGGTCTGTGCCTACTGCAATACTAACATTCCTATTGAAAGGCTCATAAAATTTAATTCTCCTGACTTTGATGTTCTCTGGCTAAAAATCTGTCTCTCCACTACCACTATATTCCTTTTCTTGTGCTTCTATTCTCCAAACTCCATTGACTTTGAGTCTTTCTTTCAATATCTGTCCTCTTGCCATGAGTTCTTCTCACACACATGCTGAAGACCTCTATATTGGGGTCTTCAGTGTACACAGCAGAGAGTGGCTTAATCCTTCTCACACTGATGTGGGAGGAAGTAAAACCCGTGCTTTCTTAACTACTCATGATTTGAAGCAGATTAACCAAGCAAAATACTAGTGTCCCCGATCGATGCAAACATGCAACCATCACTCATAACCTTTTTCTTACTTCTAATCCTTCAAGCTACTCATATTCTGTGATTTTCCCTCTTGGTAAAGCTGACCACTCTGCAATCTCAATCTCTATCATTTTCAGTCCCCCCCCCCCATCATTCCTTCCACGCAGTACCACCAGTGGCACTTTCGGCATACCCAATGTGAAGATTTACGTAATATCGTTTTTGAATTCCGATGGGATGACTACTGCTTTTGGTCACGCAACCCTGATCAGGTAGCCCTAGAAGTTCCCGAGACCATTAACTCAGGATTGAAGGCATTTATCCCCTCCTTATGTAAGCTTTTCTTTACTTAATCCTTGGCTTCACTGTGCCTGTTTCATGAATATTCAGGGTAGGAATCAGGCACACCAATTGTACGTAGCCTCTCCTGATATACCTCGCTCTAGTTTTCTTACGGCTAGGAATAACTGGATTCCTCAAATTCGAAGGTCTAAAATTTCCTTTATAAGAAGAAAATTTGACGGCCTTAACTCCACTCCCACTGATAAATGTTTCTGGTCCTTAGCCAAACACCTCTGCAAACCCTTCTATAACTCAACCTTTCCCCTTCTGATTCGTTCTGAAGGTTCTATAACTTGCTCTCCCGTTGACAAAGCCACTCTCTTTGCTTCTCATTTTTCTGCCAACTCTTCTGTAAACGATTTCACCGCACCTGTCCCTCATTCTTAACCTCTCTCTAACCTTATGCCCTCATTAGACCTTTCTTCAGGCAAAGTATATAGGGTTCTCGCTCGTTAAAGACGAACAAGGCAGCTAGTTCTGATGGTAACCCTGCAGGTTTTCTTAAGGAGTTTCCCAATGAAATAGCTCCCGTGCTTTGCCACCTTTTTCACCACATTCTATCAATCAGTATCTAACCTTCATATTGGAAGTACTCTCTAGTGCAATCTGCTCCTAAGAAGGGTGACTGCTGTATTCCTTCAAACTACCGACCAATTGCCCTAAATTCTTCAATCGCTAAAGTTTTTGAAACTTTGATAAATTTTCACTTCTTGAAATGTCTTGAATCTGCCTCGCCTATCTCTGATCACCAGTACAGCTTAAGCAAGCAGATGGTCATCCTCTATGGTGTACTATTGTGAATCTTTTGTTGTTGCCCTAGATATCTCTAAGGTTTTTGACAGAGTCTGACACAAGGTTCTGTTGGCCAATGTCCCCACTTATTGCTTAACCCTTTCTCGCTGTTCTTTGATTTCCAGTATTATTTCTGACCGTTTCATATCTGTGATTATTGGCATTGCAACATCTGTTCCATTTACTGTTACCAGGAACACTGGGAGCCTGTATCAAAGAACAACCTGGTGTTTACCCAAAGACTTCCATTTGAACGGCTTATTTTCCCACTGGCAGTAGGCAGAGCACGTGAAGGTAATATAAGCTTCACCATATACCTTTGTACTGCATTCATAGTCATCACACCAACATGTTTCTTATCCTATGCTGAGTATGAATGTTCTTGCTCATTGCTTGACTCATCTATTAATTTTGAGCCATTTTCTGACTGTTCATTCAGAAATGTAGACTTTTCAAACCTTCTACGAAACTTTGATTTTGTTTGTAACACAGGGCTGAATGATGACTATTTTTCTTACAATTGTTGCAGTTTAACTGAGTGTGATATTTATTTGCATAATGCCCTGACTGAGTACATCTCAGACATTTGTTACTATTTCTCAATTTGTATCTGCGTTCATTTATGCAAACTACTTTATTACACTGTTTAGACTTATGACCTTGCCAACCACAGAATACACAGTCTGTTTTACTATTTACCCCTTTTTTTCAACAGCACCATAACTACTTACACTCCTTTTTATAGGACTAGATCTCATTTTTCTGAGAGCTTTGAGTCTCAGGCTTTGTGTTGTCTTTGGAGTTGTTGCCTTCTATATGATATACATATTTTCCAAGTTTCTTCAAGAGTTTCAAATGTAGGATATTTTGTGTCAGTTTCATGATAATCCAGTTCTCTACATCTGGCAATTTCACAATCACGATTCTAAAATCTCCCAATCAGTGTTTTTCATGTCTCTATATTTTTTTAAACTTTGAGTAATGGCTTCTACATCCTGCTTGAGCTTAATAAATACTGAATAATTAGAAGAGGGAGTTGGTATTTTAACCAATTTCCTCATGCAATTTTGTACAATCCTGTCCTTGCCTGCATAAACAGCTTGTAGCTGTTGAATGCATTCATCATAACTCTCACTAACAACAGGATATCCCTTTATGGTATCTTTGGCATCTCCTTTTAAGGCATTTCTCATGATGGTAAACTTTGTCATAGTTGGCATAGAAGTACCCTGTACTAAACTATCAAACATATCCCAAAACTCGTTCCACTCATCATAGTTTCCAGAGAACTGTGGATTTTTACTTCAGGAAATCTAGGTGAGGGTTGTCCAATGGGGAGACTTGAACTCTAGGAACTAGGAGCTCTAGTACTCTTCATAGTTCCTAACAGCTAAGCTAATATCATTTACTGTTTTAGCTAGACTGTCATGTTCTATATCTTCCTCTTCAGAATCCCTTTTAAGGTGCTTATCCTCGACATATTCTTCATATTTCCTATCATATCTTCCAAGTATTTCTGTTAGCGTATAATGACAATTTTCTAAGTAAGTAACAACAAGTGTCTCATCATGTTTGTCAAGTTCTGTTTGACACTGAACACATCACGTGGACCAATTCCCGAAGATGTTGTAATGCCTCAGGTTTAACCGACAAATTGAGAAAGAAAATAGAATGTAAGAAAAAAACAGACAAATAGTTAATGTCATTGTGTTATCAAAGAAACCACGATCTTCTTTATACATCCACAATGCAACAAACATTCACTCTGTAAAGAGTATCAAAGGACAGTCTTCCAAAATATCAAGATAATAACATACAGTTATTCAATTTCGTCAGTTATGACGCCAATCCATAAAGTGCATGACACTATTCATCAACTAAATGACAATGTTAAGTCAGCAATAATAAATGGAAAGTGTAATATAAACCACACTGCTCCTCCAATAACGATGATGTGCACCCAGCACTAGGTGGGTTACTACCTTCTGTTTATTTACATAAACGAAGGAATCAATATAACATTATAGACATCGTTAAATGGGAAATATGTAAACACACAAATCCCTAAAAACCACTGTTCACCCAGCCGAAATTGGGTACTAATTTCCAATTTACTTAGTGGACCCTCAACTACGAGAGTATATTTTGTTTCCACAAAGTGGGAAACACTTTATCCACGCGGGAAAAAAAAGACAATTTTTTATTTCAACAATCACTTAAATTTCAAAGTTATGTTCGCAATATTCATGCAAATACATGTTTTGCAACGGTTTCCCCCCTGAAATATGGATGGTTTTATCCGTAGATATTTACACCAACTTCTGACCAGGCAGGAGTTTATATAAATTATACATTTTCTTCACCATTACCACACCAATTCTCGTCTGGTTTGAATGACCAAACGCTGTGGAGGATTTCCCGTGTGTTATTACCCTTCAATCTTATAACATCATAAATTTGGAAATACTGACACGGCTTCGATAGAGGCCTACAAACGATCTGAATATTAAATCCTCCACTAATAAAATATAATTAATATTACATGCATAGGCATACATGTAAATATGTTATAAGGGGTTTGTGAACTGCTGATATGTGAATTATCAAATAAACTCTCCTCACCTTAAAATTAGAACGTCCTCACCCAGAATAATAAATATACCAACATACATTCTACCTAAGAGTTTTCTATTATATGTGCTCATTCTGTCCCTCACAAGTAGTTATAAACATTGTTAGAAATAAGTTAAATCTGTTCTCATCTATCCGGAAAACCCTGATGTCGTCAGCAATTATGCGACTCCGTATTAACCTCCAATATCTTCTGATCCACAGATCTCGACCACGCTCTTGTGTTTGAGTGTCTCATAGCGGCAAAAGAGCAACTAATTACTCACTAGTAAACTTATAAGCACCGCAAATAAACATGAGTGTCTTTTAGCATCTCACGAGAGCAACTGAGAATAAAGTCACAGATAACACAACTCACGAAACACTATCATTCACATTTTTCATAAGCATTAGAACAAAATTTCACAATGACATTAAATATATCATTCACTCGGCACACAAAAAATCATGTAATGACCACGTGGAAAATTATAATTACAAAGAACTCTCTGTTTACACAAAGTAATCAACGTTTTCATGATGCGGTAAAAGACTGATTGGCAGAAAGCCTAGCAAAGAAGATTTCACTCTCGACTTCTGAACTATACATACACTATGCATAAGAACACTTATAAACTCAATATAAATGAATATATAATTATATGCATAAATTTGATTTAATTGAATAAGCATACATACAATGTCAGTAGATCTGCATACATTCACTGAAACGACAATAATTGAAATTGCCATGCAAAACAACACTTATCTACATAAAAATAAACTGTCTTGAAATATATTCAAGACAAATTTCATTATTATTATTATTATTATTGTGTTGGGTGACTTGAATGCCAGAGTGGGTGATGGAGAGATAGAAGGTGTTGTAGGAAAGTATAGGGTACCAGGTGGGAATGAGAGTGGCGAGAGACTGTTAGATATGTGTGTGGAGCAAGAGTTGGTGATAGGTAATAGTTTATTTAAGAAGAAGTTAATAAATAAGTATACATGGATGAGAGTGGCAAATGGAAGAGTGAAAGAAAGAGCATTGATGGATTATGTGTTGGTAGCAAAGAGCATGATTGGTAGAGTGAAAGATGTACATGCATTCAGGGATGTGGCTGTTGGGATGTCTGATCATTTTTTGGTTGAGGCAAAAGTGGTAGTAGCAAAGGAGTGGGGAAATAGTGTGGGGGATGTAGAAGGGAAATAGTGAAGGTGGAAGAGTTGAAAAAGCCAGAGAAGAGACAGGAATATCAGGACAGGTTGAGAGTGGCATATGACAGGGTGAAAGAAAGAGAAGTTGGGGAGTTAGGGGAGAAATGGGGGTTGATGAAAGAATGTTTTGTGGGACATGCAAGTGATGTGTGTGGAAAGAGGTTTGTTGGAGGTGGCATGAGGAGGGGCAGCGAGTGGTGGAATGAAGGGGTGAAAATGAAGGTGGAAGAGAAAAAGAGGGCTTTTGAGGAATGGCTGCAGTGTAAAAGTAGGGAGAAGTATGAAAGATATAGGGAGAAAAATGTGGAAACCAAGCGGAAGGTAGAGGAAGAGAAGAGGTTGGCAAATGTTAGATGGGGACAGGATTTTAGTAGGTCATATGAGGAGAATAAAAAGAAGTTTTGGAAAGAAGTGAAGAGAGCAAGGAAGGGTGGATCGAGGATGGAAGAGACAGTGAAAGATGTGAATGGACAGATGTTAAGAGGGAACGATGCAAGGAAAAGATGGGCAGAATATTTTGAGTGCTTGCTGAATGTTGAGGAAGATAGAGAGGCAGCTATAGTGGCAGTGGGAGGGGTTCAAAGGCCAGTAATGGGAGATGAAAATGAGAGAGAGATTACAAGAGAGGAGGTGAAAAGGGCATTGTATGAAGCAAAAGCAGGTAAAGCACCTGGAATGGATGGTGTGAGAGCGGAGATTTTTTTTTTTTTTTTTTTTAAGAGTGTGACACCGGGATAGGCAGAAACTGCCCTCATCAACAAAGGCCCGGGCACGAGAAAATACCAAGACGAAGGAAAAGAAAAAGTTAAGAGCAAGGCAGAGGTGAGGTAATATCACACAAAGGAAAACGACAGACAGAAAAAACAGTCAAAGTAAAGAGGACCCAGAGATATGGAGGACTAGGCTCTGAGATGACGATAGATCTGCTTTTTGAAGGATGAAAGGTCATAAGAGCTAGGAAAGACAGAAGGAGGAAGAGAGTTCCAGAGTCTGGAGGTAGATGGGAAGAAGCAGTCGCTGCACCGACCAATACGCGAGCTACAAATCTCCACACAGTACCTGTGAGATGAGGCCGCTTGGCGAGTGTTACGCGGCCTCGGCAGTGGAGGAGGGGTGCAACTCGCCAACTCATCAGAGCAGCGATGGAAGTAGTAGCGATAAAAAAGCGAAAGGGAAGATACTTTACGGCGAAGAGAGAGAGAATCCAGGTTAGAAGTAAGAGAAGGATCATTAATGAGTCTGACTGCCTTCGATTGAACCCTATCGAGAAGATAAGTAAAGGAAGAAGCACCCCAGATGTGTGAGCAGTATTCTAAGCAGGGACGGATAAGACCTTTGTAAATTTTAAGTAACTGCAATGAGGAAAAGTAATAACGAAAACGAAATAAAACCCCCAATTTTTTGGATGAAGATTTAGAAATTTGGATTATGTGATTCCTCCAAGACAAGTTAGAGGCTATATGGATACCTAATATATTGATAGAGTTAAGAGGGTAAATTTCATTAGTTTCGAAGACAATAGGGTTATCAGGAGGAGAAGAAGATAAAGAGATAGCCAGAAACTGTGTCTTGGAGGCATTGAATTTAACTAAATTTTGAGTGCCCCATTCAGATACTCTCTGCAAATCGGAGTTAAGAGTAGAAGAAAGAGTGATACGAGATTGATTACGAGTAACAGATGAAGGTTGTGAAGAAAAGGCAGAGGAAAAGTGAAGGGTAGAATCATCAGCAAAGGCATGAAGAAGAGAGGAAGATGGGGACTGTAGAAGATCATTGATGAAGAGAAGGAAAAGAGTAGGTGAAAGAACAGAGCCCTGTGGAACACCACTGGACACAGAGAAAGGGCTAGATGTCGTGCCATCAACAACTACAGATATAGAACGGTCAGTAAGAAAACTGGAAATCAGAGAACAGAAAGAAGGGGTAAAGCCGTAGGCTGGGAGTTTGGCCAACAGAGCCTTGTGCCAGACTCTGTCAAAAGCCTTAGAGATATCAAAGGCGACGACAAAGGATTCCCCATAGTTCCCCAGAGAAGATGACCATACATGAGTAAGATAAGACAGGAGATCACCAGTGGATCTTGCCTTGCGGAAGCCGTACTGGTGATCGGAGATAAGTGAGTTATATTCAAGGCGTTTCAAAAAGTGAGCATTGAGCAAAGTTTCGAAAACTTTAGCAATAGAGGAGGTTAGAGCAATAGGTCGGTAGTTAGAAGGAATAGAGCGGTCACCCTTCTTAGGAACAGGTTGAACTAGAGCATGCTTCCAAGATGAAGGATAGATACTGGTTGACAGAATGAGGCGAAAAAGACGGCAAAGCACGGGAGCCAGTTCATCTGCAAACTCCTTAAGGAACCTTGCAGGGATACTATCGGGACCAGATGCCTTGTTTGTCTTTAGTGAGCGAAGGACCTTATGAACTTTGCGTGAAGAAAGGATAAGGGAGGGCATAGGGTTAGAGAGGGGAAAAGACTGAGGAACAGGTGCGCTGGAATCGTTGATAGAAGAGTTGGCAGAAAAATGAGAGCCAAAGAGAGTGGCTTTGTCAGTGGGAGAGCAAGCTATAGAACCATCAGAACGAATGAGAGGGGGAAAGCTTGAGTTACAGAAGTTTTTGGAGAGGTTTTTGGCTAAGGACCAGAAGCATTTGTCAGTGGGAGAGGAGTTAAGGTCATCAACTTTCCTTCTTATAAAGGAAGCCTTAGACCTTCGAATCTGAGCAGTACAGCGATTCCTAGCTATAATAAAAGAAGAGCGAGTTAAATCGGAAGGAGAGGCTTGGTAAGATCGGTGAGCCTGATTCCTAGCCTGGATAGCCATGGAGCAGGCACGGTCAAACCAAGGTTTAGGGGGAGAGAAAGTTTTTGTAGAAGAGGGGATGTACGCCTCCATTCCCGCGGTCATGCGGTCATTTTACAGCTACCCGATCAGGGTTGCAGGACCGAAGACAGTAGTCATCCCATGGAAAGTCAAAGAGAAAGTTACGCAAATTTTCATATTGAGTTCGCTCGAAGTGCCAAAGGCGGCGTTGAGTAGGAGGGATTGGTGGTGGGGGAGTGAAAATGGAAGAGACAGAGATCATGGAGTGGTCAGATTTACCAAGAGGGGAAAGCACGGAATAAGAGTAGTTTGAAGGGTTAGAAGTAAAAAAAAGGTCAAGAATGTTAGCAGCATGTTCGTGACGATCAGGAACTCGAGTAGGATGTTTGATAATTTGCTCCAGATCATGAGTAATAGAGAAAGCAAGAGCCTCGCTTCCTCCCACATCAGTGTGAGAAGAATGAAGCCACTCACTGTGGTGTACATTGAAGTCTCCAATGTAGAGAACTTCGGCATGTGGGTGAGAAGATAGCAAGGACTCATGGCACGAGGAGAGATATTCAAAGAAAGATACAAACTCGGTGGAGTTTGGAGAACAGTAGCAGAAGCAAAGGATGATAGTGGTAGTGGAGAGATAGACTTTTAGCCAGAGAACATCAAAGTCAGGAGATTCGAGGTCCATGAGCCTCACAGTAGGAGTGTTAATGTTGCAGTAAGCACAGACCCCACCTTTGGAACGAAAACGAGTATACAGGTTATAGTGGGAGATTTGGAAAGGGTCAGTGGAAGCATGTATAGACAACTGGGTTTCAGATAGGAGGAGGAGGTTAGGGAGGAAAGTGCCCAAGTGCTGTTCCACAGACGAAAGATTAGAGTTCAGCCCACCAATGTTTGAATAGTGAAGAGTGAAAGAAGCAGATCTATTAGGAGGTGCAAGGTTAAGAGCAGAACCATTACTACCACCAGGCGTGTCTGCCCTCAAGCCAATGGTGGAGTCAACACGATCCCCCAGGAAAGTAAAAGAGACAGATGTGCAGAATGTTGTGACTTGTCAAATGTAATGGAATAGCAAGAGATGTGTAATGAATATGCCAGAATATTCAGTGTAGATGTAGGCATGAGGAAAGAACCATCCTGAAGGAAGATTCAACCTGGAACTGTCTGGACCAGTCCTAGTTGCATCCTAATACCTTCAGTCGTAGTCTTTCAACGGACGGCTGGTGCCATGGCCAACCTACTATCCATGTTGAAAGAAGGGGGTGTGACTGCATTGGAATGGTTAGTGAGAGTGTTTAATATATGCTTTATGTTGTCATTGGTGCCAGTGTATTGGGTGATTGCCTGTATAGTGCCCCTATACAAAGGTAAGGGAGATATGTATGAATGCAGTAATTTTAGGGGTATAAGTTTGTTGAGTGTGGTAGGAAAAGTGTATGGTAGGATACTGGTTAATGGCATTAGGGATAAGACAGAATATGTGATTGCGGAAGTGCAGAGTGGTTTTAGGAGAGGTAGAGGCTGTATAGATCAGATTTTTATAGTTAGGCAGTTATGTGAAAAATATTTAGCAAAGGGTAAGGATGTGTATATTGCATTTTTGGATCTGGAGAAAGCATATGATAGAGTTGATAGAGAGGCTATGTGGAATGTTTTGAGATTATATGGAATCAATGGTAAATTGTTGCATGCAGTGAAGAGTTTGTATGAGGGTAGTAGACCTTGTGTTAGGGTAGGGAATGAAGTGAGTGAGTGGTTTCCAGTGAGTGTGGGACTGAGACAGGGATGTGTGATGTCACCATGGCTGTTCAATTTGTATATTGATGGAGTTGTAAGAGAGGTGATTGAGCGAGTGCATGGTCGAGGTTTGAGAATGGTAGATGGGGATGATAACGAGTGGGAGCTGAATCAATTGCTGTTTGCAGATGATACTGTGGTGGTGGCAGATTCAGAGGAAAAGCTGTGTCAGTTAGTGTCAGAATTTGGAATGGTGTGTGAGAGAAGGAAGCTGCGAGTGAATGTGGGAAAGAGAAAGGTTATGAGGTGTACAAGAAATGAGGATGGCGCTGGATTGAATGTTATGTTGAATGGAGAGACACTTGAGGAGGTAAATCAGTTTAAGTATTTCGGCTCGGTTATAGCTGCAAATGGTGCAGTGGAAGCAGATGTGTGTCACAGAGTGAATGAAGGATGTAAAGTGTTGGGTGCATTGAAAGGAGTGATGAAGAATAGAGGATTGGAAATGAATGTTAAGAAAGTTTTGTATGAGAAAGTGGTTGTGCCAACTGTGATGTATGGATCAGAGTTATGGGGTATGAAAGTAAGTGAGAGACGGAAACTAAATGTGTTTGAGATGAAATGCCTGAGGAGTATGATTGGTGTATCTCGATTGGATAGGGTTAGGAATGAAGTGGTGAGAGCAAGAACGTGTGTGAGGAGAGAAATTGCAGCCAGAGTAGATATGAATGTTCTGAGATGGTTTGGCCATGTGGAAAGGATGGATGATGAAAGGCTGCTGAAAAAGGTGATGAATGCGAGAGTTGATGGGAGAAATGCTAGAGGGAGGCCTAGGTCTGGATGGATGGATGGAGTAAGGAGAGCCCTGAATGATAGGAGGATGGATGTGAGGGAAGCAAGAGAGTGTGCTAGGAATAGGAATGAGTGGCGAGCGATTGTGATGCAGCTCTGATGGGCATCTGCTGTTACCACGGAGCTGCATCTTACAGAGATAGCCCTGTGGTAGGGGCAGTAGGAGGAGCTGGCAGTTGTGAAGCGACACAGGTTGTGGAAGAGCCGGGAGGATGGGCTGTGGCACTCCAGCAGTGCCATCTGAACGGTCGCTAGCTCCCTCGTCATTGCCCATAGAGCAAAGTAATCCCCCTATTTGTTTTCCTTTCTTGATGTCGGCTACCCCCCAATTAAAGGGGGAAACAGCCAAGGTATATGTATGTATGTATGTATGTATGTATTATTATTATTATTATTATTATTATTATTATTATTATTATTATTATTATTATTATTATTATTATTATTGTCATTATTATTATCATCATTATTATTATTATTATTATTATTATTATTATTATTATTATTATTATTATTATTATTATTATTATTATTATTATTATTATTATTATTATTATTATTATTATCATTATTATTATTTTTATTATTATTATTATTATTATTATTATTATTATTATTATTATTATTATTATTATTATTATTATTGTTATCATTGTTATTATTATTATTGTTATTATTATTATTATTATTATTATTATTATTATTATTATTATTATTATTATTATTATTATTATTATTATTATTATTATTATTATTATTATTATTAGTTATTATTATTATTATTATTATTATTATTATTATTATTATTATTATTATTATTATTATTATTATTATTATTATTATTATTATTATTATTATTATTATCTACTTTGGCTGTCTCCTCCAATTAAGGGGTAACCGACATCAAAAAGAAACAATAAAGGGATTTCTTTGCTCTTATGGCAATGACGAGGGAGCTAACCACCATTGAGATGGCACTGTTGGAGTGCCACCGCCCATCCTCCCGACTCTTCCAAAACCTGCGTTGTTTCATGAATGCCAACAGCCCTACTTCCCCAACCATTGGGTTACCTCTTGTAAGATGCAGCCCCGTGGTATAAGAAGATGCCCATCAGAGCTGCGTCACAATCGCTCGCCACTCATTCCTATTCCTCGCATGCTCACTTGCTTCCCTCACATCCATCCTCCTGTCATTCAGGGCTCTCCTTACTCCATCCATCCACCTTAAGCTAGACCTCCCTCTAGCATTTAACCTATCAAGTCTCACATTCATCACCTTTTTCAGCAGTCTTTCATCATCCATCCTTCCCACATGGCCAAACCATCTCAGAACATTCATATCTACCCTGGCTGCAAATTCTCTCCTTACACCCATTCTTGCTCTCACCATTTCATTCTTAGCCCTGTCCAACCGAGATACACCAGTCATACTCCTCGGGCAATTCTTCTCAAACACATTTAGTTTTCTACTCTCACTTACTTTCATACCCCATATCTCTGATCCATACATCACAGTTTCCACAATAACTTTCTCATATAAGCTTTCTTAACATTAATTTCCAACCCTCTGTTCTTCATCACTCCTTTCAATGCACCCAACACTTTACATCCTTTATTCACTCTGTGACACACATATGCTTCCACACCACCATTTGCAGGTATAACAGAGCCTAAATACATAAACTGATCAACTTCCTCAAGTGTCTCTCCATTCAACATAGCATTCAATCCAGCACCATTCGCATTTCTTGCACACCTTTTAACTTTAATCTTTCACACATTCACTCGCAACTTCCTTTTCTCACATACCATACCAATTTCTGACACTAACTGACACAGCTTCTCAACCGAATCTGCCACCACCACATTATCATTTGCAAACAGCTAATGATTTAGCTCCCACTCGTTATCATCTCCATCTACCATTCTCAAACCTCGATCACGCACTTGCTCATTCACCTCTCTTACGACTCCATCAATATACAAATTGAACAGCCATGGTGACATCACACATCCCTGTCTCAGTCCCACTCTCACTGGAAACCACTCACTCACTTCATTCCTTACCGTAACACAAGCTCTACTGTCCTCATACAAACTCTTCACTGCATGCAACAATTTATCATCAAATCCACATAGCCTTAAAACAATCCACATTGCCTCTCTATCAACTCTATCATACACTTTCTCCAGATCCAAAAATGCAAAATACACATCCTTACCCTTTGCTAAATATTTTTCACATAACTGCCTAACTACAAAAAACTGATCTAGACAACCTTTACCTCTCCTAAAACCACTCTGCACTTCCGCGATCACATTTTCTGTCTTATCCCTAGTCCTATTAATCAGTATCCAACCATACACTTTTCCTACCACACTCAACAATCTTATTCCCCTAAAATTACTGCATTCATACACATCTCCCTTACCTTTATATAGGGGGAGTATACAAGCAATCACCCATTCCATAAAGCATTTATTAAACACTTTCACTAACCATTCCAATGCAGTCAAACACCCTTCTTTCAACATCTCCGCTCTTACACCATCTATTCCAGGTGCTTTACCAGATTTTGCTTCATACAATGCCCCTTTCACCTCCCCTCTTGTAATCTCTCTCTCATTTTCATCTCCCATATCTGGCACTTGAACACCAGCCACCGCCAATTTTGCTGCCTCTCTATCTTCCTCAACATTTAACAAGCACTCAAAATATTCTGCCCAAATTTTCCTAGCATCACTCCCTATTAGCATCTGTCCATTTACATCTTTCACTGTCTCTTCCATCCACGATCCACCATTCCTTACTCTCTTCACATCTTTCCAAATCTTCTTTTTATTTTCCTATCCCAAAACCCAAAGACCCAACGAATCCACGACCCATTTCGCTACTAAGCTGTTTGGAAAAAACAGCAGAAAAAATGGTGCTCAAAAGATTAAAATTCAAAATAGGCCCCTTACACCCTCACTTGTATGCCTACAGAGATAATGTAGGCACCACACAGCGTATCATGGATGTCCTCAGCTGCATTAACAACAAGGCCGCAGTTGTAGTCTTCTTAGATCTTGAGAAGGCTTTTGAACTGGCTAATCCTGCAGCCATCCTGAGCTCCCTAGCAAAAAAGGGAGTTAAGGGACATCTACTAAGTTGGGTCTCAAACCATCCTAAGGAAATTTTATACAGCCACCATTAGATCCCTGATTACCTACAGCGCCCCAACCCTAGCCAACCTCAATGCACAACAAATCTCCACCATTGAAGTGATCCAGAACAACGCCATGCGTTACATGCTGGGGGCTCCTATGTGGACCAGGATATGCAACCTACAAATGGAAACAAATCTACCTCCCTTAATTAGCTGGATAAACGTTTCCAACACCAACTCCATAACAAAGGCTCTGCTATCCGAAAGGAAATCCCACACGCAAACAAGGCTGAAAGATGCCCTCAACAAACATCCTGACCTCCCTATCCCAAACAGCTATGCCGGCCACCTTCTGAAAAGTATTCACAAATGCAACATGGCATCTGAACTGACAAGAATAAACTTAGACAAGCCCTGCACCAACTACAAGCCGCTAGTCCCATGGAGAGCACACCCTGCAAAATTCAACACCACTAGTCTTCCTGATAGTAAGAAAGCCTGTTCAAAGATACAACTGCATACATATGACCTACTAAAATCCTGTCCCCACCTAACATTTGCCAACCTCTACTTTTCCTCTACCTTCTGCTTGGTTTTCACATTTTTCTCCCTATATTTTTCATACTTCTCCCTACTGTTACACTGCAACCATTCCTTCAAAGCCCTCTTTTTCTTTTGCACCTTCATTTTCATCCCTCCATTCCACCACTCGCTGCCCCTCCTCATGCCACCTCCAACAAGCCTTTTTCCACTCACATCACTTGTATGTCTCACAACACATTCTTTCATCAACCCCCATTCCTCCTCTAACTCCCAAACTTCTCTTTCTTTCACCCTGTCATGCGCAACTTTCTACCTGTCCTGATATTCCTGTCTCTTCTCGGGCTTTTTCAAGTCTTCCACCTTCACCATTTACCTTCTACAACCCCCCCACTCTATTTCCCCACTCTTTTTCTACTACCACTTTTGCTTCAACCAAAATATGATCAGACATCCCAGCAGTCACACCCCTATATGCATGCACATCTATCACTCTACCAATCATGCTCTTCGCTACCAACACATTATCCATCAATGCTCTTTCTTTCACTCTTCCATTTGCCACTCTCATCCATGCATACTTATTTATTAACTACTTCTTGAAAAAAACTATTACCTATCACCAACTCTTGCTCCACACACATATCTAACAGTCTCTCATCACTCTCATTCCCGCTAGGTACCCAATGCTTTCCTACAACACCTTCTACCTCTCCATTACCCACTCTGGCATTCAAGTCACCCAACACTACTACATAGTTCCTTCTACTCTGACCATCCACACACTTAGTTAACTCATTACAGAATTCATCCCTCTCTTCCTCGCTTCTCTCACATCGTGGCCCATACCCACTAACAAAAGCCCAACATTCCCTACCTATGCTAGCCCTCATCCACATCAGCCTAGATGACACTTCTTTCCATTCCACTACCTTATTTACCATCCATTCACTCAGCAATAATGCCACACCTTCTCTCGCTCTCCCTCTTTCAACCCCAGACACCCTATCTGTAACATCACCAAATGCCACTTCTCCTTTTCCTTTTATCTTCGTCTCACACAATGCCAATACATCCATCCTCCTCCTACCAAATATATATCCAATCTCACATCTTTTGCTCTTTATTGTACTACAACCACGCATATTTAGACACCCCAATACTAGAGTTTGGGGAGAAGTTATTCTCCCCTCTACTCCCCTTCTTCTTTGACGTCTCGCAGGAGGTTAATAATACAAAGGGGGTATTTCCAGTCCCCTCGCCCCGTCTACTTTAGCCGCCTCTTACAACACACAGGAAATACGTTGAGGCTATTAATATTATTATTATTATTATAATTATTATTATTATTATTGTTATTATTATTATTATTATTATTATTATTATTATTATTATTATTATTATTATTATTATTATTATTATTATTATTATTATTATTATTATTATTATTATTATTATTATTACTACTACTGAAGAAATAGGTTTTCCTTTAGGAAGTCTTAATTTAATTATGAATTGGAAAACTACTTCCTAAACAATGGATACCCAGAAAAGGCTATTTCATACATCTCTCAGAAAGTTTCTGAATAATATATTCACCAACAAATCAATATTACATAGTGCTAGAAAAGAGGAGGTTTATATAACGTTTCCTTTCCAGAATGATGAGATTTGTAAATACATAAATGAAAAAATTAATATGGTTTGCAATGAATTTTTTCCACAGATAGAATTTAATGGGGTCCATGTCAATCATTTTAAATTAAGAAATTTCTTCCATAATAAGGACGTAATACCTTCCAAATGGTGTTCGGACATTGCATATTTATATAAACGTACAACATGTGAAAGTTGTTATATAGGCTCGACAACAAGGTCGTTAGCTGTTCGAATGTCTGAACATGCTGGGAAGAGTTATAGAACAAACAAATTTGTATCAAGGCCTCTCCATTCCTCCATTCGCAACCACTGTGAAAACATCTGTGAAAAGTCCATACACAGTGAAGAATATACAATATTATATAGAGGAAAAGACCAAGTTGAAATAAGAATTGCCGAGAGTCTATTAATCTAAAGTAAGAAACCGACCCTTAACTTAGAAATATCAAGTATATCACTTAAATTATTTTAATAATATATGTATATATATGTATGTGTGTACGAGTGTGTGTGTTTCTATATATGTATATATATGTATATGTGTGTATGTATATTGTGTTGTATAATATAGCATTTTATACCGTTATATTGTTATAATATTCGTATTGTTTGTTGTTATTGTTTAATTGTTTTAATATATTTCAATGTTTTGATTAAATGAATCCTCATTGTATATATAGAAATTTATTCTGGAACATCTAAATGGATTTTTCTGCCATTTTCAGATAAAAATGGGTCTAGATGTGACCCGGAATATTAAATAAAGGGTGGTGCAAGATGAACATGTGGATTATTCTCCATTATGTTTTCCAATTTATAATTGATTTATTATTATTATTACACTAGGAACTTCACCATTGTTGGTTTCAGTCTGTCCATTCCCCTTGGGTGTGGAAGCCTCTAATATCAGGCAGCTCACAGTTTGGGCACATCGTATATAGTTTGATAAGGCCACAACTCCAGAGAGTCACACTCTGAGGGAGAGGGTTGTCTCAATCAAGTAGTGGCCTGATCCCAAGCATTGCTTAGCTATGCTGGTTGGGTGAGAAGCACTGACCTAAGTGTGGCATGGCGGTGTCCTTAGTGTGGTATGGCGGTGCCCTTAGCATGGTATATCCATCGGGTACGGGAGTCACCAAATATGGGGCCCTCAATTGCCAAGGAGGATTGCAACTGTGACGAGTATTTTGTCACTTGCATAAAGGGTCTGTGTGTGTACATAAAAGTTGTCATCACTTCTTAGGTCAGACGTCCCTGCATTGCTTAGTTTCGAAAGTTCTCTAAGAGCTCAATAGGATCGATAGGATGGGATAGGATTATGTGGGAGAAGAACAGTGACGGCGTCGAGTGCACTCTCTTAGCCCTACTCAGGGTGTCATCACAGAAGGGAGGGGGATATAGGATGGGAAGGATTGGGAGGATAAGCACGAAAATTAAAGAGAGAAGAGATGAATAGAGAGGGGCAGTCCCTCTTGCTTGGTTGATATATAATATAATAAGAAGGCATGGCTTACATTTGAGAGGCCCCAAAAACGCTTGCTCAAGACTATGTAATTTATAATTTTTAAGTTGATTCTTTTTGCCTTTACATGAGTTGTTAGTTTGTGCATTTATTTTCATGAATAGAAGGCAATATTTTTTTTTAGAAGAAAAAAGTAAAGTATTAGAAAAAGAGTTGAAATTATTATTATTATTATTATTATTATTATTATTATTATTATTATTATTATTATTATTATTATTATTATTATTATTATTATTATTATTATTATTATTATAGGATTTAAGAAGAGTAAGTTTAGTGAGAGGGATAGATCAAAATGTTAATTGTGCACACATATGTATACATACATATGCATATATATAAATACTTGCTTACATTCCCTCCCCTATATTTATATGCAAACACATACAGGGAAAGAAACCTTAGGTGAATTAGCGCTTTTTGAAACAGTTTTTTTTTTGCCCGTGTACATGAACATATGCATATGCATATCCAAATGTACAGGTGCAATATATAGGGAGTTTATAGGAATTTCTCGAGTTTTTGCTTTATCTGGTGTATACCGGCTCTGGTGGATTTCCCGATAATATTGGGGAAATTCTTTTCCACCAGGAATGGTCACTGTTTCTTTCATTATTTAAGTTATTTGTTTCCTGAAGTAATTCTTGAAAGTCCATTTCCATTTTTCCCCAGGTTTTTGATGCCAGTTTAAATAAATATGTATTTAGTGCCTCGACTTTAAGGCTCTTGTGAATCTCTTCCATGCTCTCTACATATGGTGGTCTTTCAGAGAGAATTCTCCTTAAATTTATATTCTAGATGGCTTGGAGTTTTAAAAGGTTAGATTTGGATAATATGCATATCGGTATTGGGGGGTATATTAATATAGGTCCTATTAAAGTTTTGCATAAAGTGACTCTATTTTTGTTTCTTAGCAGTTGATGTCATTTCACACTGTATTAATCTATTGTTTATGTGTGGCTTCACCCCTGATTTGCTTAGAGTTACACCCAGGGTTTTCAGGCTATTCGAGAAATTTATTCTATTATTATTAAAATCACCCGGCAGGTAAAAAACGAGTAATCAAAGCCTGTAAGGGAAGGATAACACGTCCTTGTGCAATCAATGCTACTAAGAGCTACTGCCAGACAAGCAAGATCACTAACGAAAGGGTCTGTATTTTAGCAAGGCTATTGACAGACGAGTGTGTGATCGATCGTGCTCTCTGACTCAATGTGAATGATGCCGTCAATGAGTGACAGTCGCAGTCCTAAGAGCTCCTAATACTTAACTAGTGTGGTGACTATTCCCAGAATGCCCGCTTTCACCTGGTCAATTAATAGTCTACTCTCAGTATTTGCCGGCTACCGTACACAATAATATTTACTCAACCAACTTCAAATAAAGTTGGGCTAAAACTTACTGGCTTAGGTAATACAGAAGCGTATGGAAGGCATTGTGTACAGAGGAGGTTAGCGAAGTACATGGCAAGGGAGGCAAAGAAAGAAGTGGATGCAAGGTGGGATAGATGCTTGAATGAGAATTCTGAAAGGAAGATCAAAAGATTTTGGAAGGAAGAGAAAAGAGTGAGGAAAGGTGAGTCTACTAGGAAGAGAGGGTGAAAGAAACAGATGGGCAATTGCTAGTAGATGAAATGATGGTGAGAGAGAGATAGGCTAGATACTACTAGGAACTGCTAAAGGAGGAAGATGATAGAGAGGCGGAGATTGTTGTTGTGGAAAATGAATCTAGAATGACAATGTTGGGTGATGAAAATTATAGAGAAATAACAAAAGAGGAGGTTCACCTGGCGCTGAGAACAATGAAAGCACGTAAAGTATCAGGGATAAATGAGCATCATGTTGAATGCTTGTCAAAAGGTGAGGAGGCATTAGTAGAATAGATGGTTAGGTTGTTGAATATATATTTCACGAAAGAGAGGGCCCCAGTTGATTGGAAGAGTGCATGTGTGATTCCACTTTACAAAGGGAAAGGAATTAAGAATGGGTGAAGTAGCTTTAGAGAAATTAGTTTGTCGAGTGTAGTTGGTGAGGTATATGGAAGAGTATTAATTGAGAAAATTAGGAACGGTACTGAGAGATTCATTGGGGAAGAACAGTGTGGGCTCTCTCTCTCTCTCTCTCTCTCTCTCTCTCTCTCTCTCTCTCTCTCTCTCTCTCTCTCTCTCTCTCTCTCTCTCTCTCTCTCTCTCTCTTGCTTGCATTCTCTCTCGTATTGGTTATTCAAATACTTTAGAATATCAAAGTGTGAGTAACTTTATAGTTAAATTTCTCATTACTTATAATGGAGAAGTTGCAATAAATATATAAAAATATTTAAAGTTACTCTCAACTTATGTATGGAGTGTTGGAACATCCTGCTATACGAAATCCTTCGGGTTTTCATTTTTTCTATAACTTACTTATATCGGTTTTTGCTCTACTACATGTGGCTCGATGTGCTTTAGTTATCCATTACTATGAAAATTTCATAAAATGAAAACAAATAAAAAAAATTAACCACTTTTATCTTAGATTATTCCAGCACAATATGTACATTAGACTGTCGACAGTACATTGTAGGAACATATGAGATCATTTGGATACTCTATGTCATTATTTGTAATTAAGTTCTCATTGATTTGACATATTATGTTCACTAAAATTTTCTTTCCTTTTCTTTTCATTTTATATGACAGATGTTAAATTCCGAAGAGCATAAACGGTAGATTTCGCATGTTGTCCCTTCTCTTGTAACTACTTTTATGCTTTTGTATTCTTTCTTTTCTTCAGTTACCCATAAATCTTTCCATGACTCATATTCCTTTAACCAACTTTTTCCCGATCACTTTGTGCCACATTAAATAGATTGATCTGTTCTATTTTACTTATGCAAGGTCATTTTCTCTGGGGAACTTTGGGGAATCATTTGTCGTCACCCTTGATATTTCTAAGGCTTTTGACAGAGTCTGGCACAAGGCTCAGTTGGCCAAACTCCCTGCCTATGGCTTTACCCCTTTTTTCTGTTCTCTGATTTCCAGTTTTCTTTCTGAAAGTTTTATATCTGTAGTTGTTGGTGGTGTGACATCTAGCCCTTTCTCTGTTACCAGTGGTGTTCCACAGGGCTCTATTCTTTCACCTACTCTGTTCCTTCTCTTCATCGATGATCTTTTACATTCACAGTCTTCCTCTCTTCTCCCTGCCTCTCCTGATGATTCTGCCCTTCACTTTTCCTCTGTCTTTTCTTCACAACCTTCATATGCTATTTGTACTCAGTCTCGTATCACACTTTCTTCTACTCTCAACTAATTTGCAGAGGGTATATGAGTGGGGCACTCAATATATAGTTAAATTCAATGCCTCCAAGACACAGTTTCTGGCTAGATCTTTATCTCCTTCTCTTCCTGATAACATATTAGGTATCCATATAGCCTCTAACTTGTGTTGGAGGAATTACATAGTCCAAATATCTAACTCATCATCTAAACGATTGGGGGTTTTGTCTCATTTTCGTCATTACTTTTCCTCTTTATAGCTACTTAAAATTAATAAAGGTCTTATCCGGCCCTGTTTAGAATACTGCTTACACATCTGGGGTGCTTCTTCTTATATTATCTCCTTGATTGGGTTGCATCTAAGGCAGTCAGACTAATTAATGATCCTTCTCTTACTTCTAATCTTGATTCTCTCTCTCTTTGCAGTAAGGTATCTTTTATTTTTCTTATCTATTGCTACTACTCCCATCGCTGTTCTGATGAGTTGGCAAGTTGCATCCCTCAACCACTGCTGAGGCCGCGTAACATTCGCCAAGCGGCCTCATCTCACAAGTACTCTCTGGAGATTTGTAGGTCACGGATTGGTCGGTGCATAGACTGCTTCTTCCCTTCTACCTCTAAAATCTGGAACTTTCTTTCTCCTTCTGTCTTTCCCAATTCTTATGACCTATCATCCTTCAAAAAGCGGATCTATCGTCATCTCATGGCCTAGTCTTCCATATCTCTGGGTCCTCTGTACTTTGACTGTTTTTTCTGTCTGTATTTTTCCTTTGTGTGATATTACTTTATCTCTGCCTTGTCCTTAGCCTTTTTTTTATTCGGCTTGGTATTTTCTCGTGCCTGGGCCTTTATTGATTATGCCAGTTTTTGCCTGCCCTGGTGTCACACTAATAAAAATAGAAAAACAAAACTTTCAATGATTAATTTTATATCCGGTTCCTCGCTACTTGCTATGGCTCTCAGTTTCTCAATCTTGTATCCTAAACAACGAAAATTTGCATAATATGCCTTCAAACTTTCTCTATGCTTACCCATCATATGGTTATTCTTTTTGTTAATTTTTGGTCCATTTACCAAATGGTAATTATCCTTAAACCCAGATAATTAGACTCACTATTTACGGTACCCTTAAAGACTAATTTCTCTACAAAAGTATTATTCATTTGCTTCCATTCAATGTTTTTATCTAACAAAACATATGTACCGCTCTCTCTATCAAACCAGCTAATACCAAGAGACCTCTACTAGAAAGATAAACTCCATCCATTGCATACATATACTTTCAACTAGTAAAGTGATGTTACCCATCTATAAAAACAAAACTATTCTCCCAACAGAAGGCTTTCATGCTAGCACTGTTACCAATAGCTCGAGACAACCACTCTGAACTTTGGCTAAGCCTAGGCTGAATACCATACACCACAGGAATCACACCCCTCATCCTGATATTATCCACGGCCTATCTATACAACCTAATCAGCTCCTCACTTCTACAATCCTGTATATCATATCCACCTGAGATCAAACAACCCACATCATTCTCCTCTATCCAGCTAGCCACCGACTCACCCACCTTCTTTATACCTGCTCGAGGGAAACGGTACGTTTCCCTAACTCTATGCCTGACTTTCCTGTCTACTTATCTGCACAGCGAATCCCCTACAAATACAAGAGAACGAGTCTATCTGGAGGCTAGGATATTACGACATTGAGAGACTTATCTGAGTTCCAAACCTGAGACTTACCAACAATATTTAAGCTTTTCAAAGCCTCTGTTTCTATGGTCACTAGTACAGCTATCAGACTTTATGGTACTGAAGATTCACTGCCTTTATTGTTGCATTCATCTACAAGTGAACTAAAAGAATTAGCTACTAGAAGTCGAAAACTATCATTTTTCCTGAGAACTAACATAGTTAAACCCTTATTCACAACTTGCCAATATTCTTCACTGCTAAATGTCCCCTTCCTGCTTAAATTTTCCACTTGACCTTTCACCTCCTTGTTCTCTTTTTCCAAGAACCTGACTGCGACCAACTCATTCCTTAAATAAAAAATGAGTTTGCCGGTGTCAGACATAGACATATCCCCAGCACACACACCAACAGCACCAAAACCAACAACAATCAACATCCACACCAACACCAGCACCCACACCGACCCCAACTCCACTACCACCCCCGACACACAAAATACCACCACTCTTCTTAGTGCTTAGGAAGAGCAAGAACAAGAGCTACGAGAATCATGCTCTCACTTAATGAACTCCCACCCAGAACTGAACTCCCACCCAAAACTTATACACTAACATCTATATTATTTCAAAATAAGGTGATGTGCATGTCTCCATGCAGTGATTATGCATATGTTTTTGAATTACAAAAAGTCATGCAGGTTATATATAAATGTTTGAAAGTCCTATAGGCTCTCTGTCTCTGTAAGCTCCTCTGAAAAAAAAGGAAAATTTCTAAGATTTGTAGGTATTTTCTTACACACGTAATCCAGGTGTACACATTTTCTGTAATACTATTCATCAATATTATTTGCTTGTTGCTCATTGCAATGACACTCAGATTGGGGATGACATTTTTTGTTGCATTTGAGAGAGGATTTCATAGGACAGAGGAATTCATAGAGGAGTTAAAGCTTTGTGGGAATCAATTAAATTTACAATGGAGAAGGAACAAAATGGGCAGATTCCTTTGCTACATACAAATGTAATTAAGGAGAACAATGGCAAGGTTGCATTTAAAATATAGAGAGAGGCCACCGACACAAATAGCTACACCCAAAATTATTAATTTCATATTAATGCTGTGAAAATGGGAACTCTTAATTATCTTTTCCTCAGAGCATTGAGACTTTGAGACCCTTCTTATCTTGATGATCTTTGGGGGAGGGTTAAAAGGCTTATATAGTTGACTGGTTGATTCAGAACGTACTGAGTACACCTAAAAGGAAGAATTATGAAATGAAAAGTAATTTCATTTTGTAATCCAGATAAAAAAGAAGAACTGAATATTCCATACACCCCAGAATTGGATAAATTACAAAGGAGTAATGAGAATGAAATGAATATTCAAATGCTATTAAATTTTAGAAATACAATCAAGAAGAGAATTTGTAGAAACATAGTGATAATGAGAGTGATTCGGAAGAGGAATGAGGGTGTATATATAATCCCATATAAATATTGTCCTCAAGTTTATGACGGAGAAATGGGTAGGGATATTAGTGTTAGAACTGCGGATCATAAAAGAGAATGTAGTTTAGAGTTAAAAAATAGCGTAGCACCCAAACAGAAAATAACTACTCATCATTGAATAAAGTTTGACATCTGTAGAATAGTATATTATAGTGATATAACTAGAGTTAGCAGGGTAGTAAAAGGAGTTTTAATATTTTTTAAAATACATTTAAAGGGAAAAATTGTTTCATATCAGAGGTTAGCTATGCAAGAAAAATATTGCAAAGAGAGAAAGGATTGGATTTTCATTATTGATGGTGTGTGTGTAAATGTGGGGGTGGGGCTAATGACATAACACAACCAAGGAACAAATCGCTGATAGGAGACAATACCTTAATACCTGAGACCAGTGAAATTGTACTTGCAGGGGATGGAGGGGGAAGCCAATTACTTCTCTTTGCATCATGTAACAAAATCAGCTAACATTAAGAATCTAACTCTTCAACAAGAAACTGCCTTTTAGGGCTACCTGATCGGGCTTGTGGGAACGGAAGCAGTAGTCATTCCACGGAAAGTAAAAAAAGAAGTTACGCAAAATTTCACGTTGGGTACACTCATAGTGCCAAAGGTGGATCTGAGTTAGAGTAATGGATGGAGATGAGCCAAATTGGAAGATATTAAGATCACAGAGCGGTCAGACATACCAAGATGGGAAAGGCACAAAGTAAGAGTAGTTTAAAGAGTTAGAAGTAGGAAATAGGGCAAGAGTGTTGGCTGCATATACGTGTCGATCAGGAAAAAGAGTAGGATGTTTGATAAATTGCTCCAGATCGTGAGTAATATATAAAGCTAGGGCATCACTTCCCCCCCACATCTGTGTAAGTGCTATTGCGCCACTCACTGTGGTGTACATTGAAGTCTCCAATATAGGGACCTTCAGCATGTGGGTGAGAAGATAGCAAGGACTCATGACAAGAAGACAGATATTCAAAGACACAAAGTCAGTGGGGTTTGGAGAGCAGTCGCAGAAACATAGAAATATAGGTATAGGAGAGAAGATTATCAGCTGAAGAACATAAATCGGGAGATTCAAAGTCCATGACCCTTGCAAAAGGAGTGTTAGAGTTGCATAAGGCAAATACCTCACCTTTGAAATAAAAATACAGGTTATAGTGAGAGATTTGACAGGGGTTAATGGAAGAATGGCATGAAAGATGGGTTTCAGAGAGGAGTAAGTTAGGGAGGAGTGTATCTAAGTGATATTCCACAGACAAATGGTTAGAGTTCAGACTAATAATTTAAGAAAAGTGAAGAGCTAAAGAAACAGATCTATCAGTAGGTGCAAGGTTGAGGGCAGAACAATTACTACGACCAAGCATGTATAACCTCATGCCATAGTAGTGTCCGAAATATCCATGGCGATTCTTAGCACCCCTCTATGCCTAGTAATGGAGGCCATAAACTGTGAACCTTCCATAGCAAAACTGAAAAAAAGGGGAGTAAAAAAGGAAAATATATGGAGAGTGTTGTGTCTTGTCAGATGCAAGGATAGTAAGAGATGTGTAACGAATACGCCATAATATTTGGTGTAGATGTAGGCATAAGGAAAGAACCGTGACTGAAAGAAGACTTAACATGGAGCTATCTGAACCGGTCCTATTTTCAATTTTTGAGAGTGAGACCGGGACAGGCAAAAAAAAAAAAAAAACTGCCCTCATCAATAAAAGCCGGGTACAAAGAAAAATTAAGACAAAGAAAGAGAAAAAGATTAAGGACAAGGACGATATGAGGTAATGATACAAAAAGGATAAGGACAGACTGAAAGAATAGTCAAAGTACTGAAGACCAATAGATATGGCAAGACAAGGAAATGAAATGACGATAGATCTGCATTTTGAAGGATGAAACATATATATATATATATATATATATATATATATATATATATATATATATATATATATATATATATATATATATATATATATATATATATATATATATATATATATATATATATATATATATATATATATATATATATATATATATATATATATATATATATATATATATATATATATATATATATATATATATATATATATATATATATATATATATATATATATATATATATATATATATATATATATATATATATATATATATATATATATATATATATATATATAATATATATATATATATATATATATATTATATATATATATATATATATATATATATATATATATATATATATATATATATATATATATATATATATATATATATATATATATATATATATATATGTATATATATATATATATATATATATATATATATATATATATATATATATATATATATATATATATATATATATATATATATATATATATATATATATATATATATATATATATATATATATATATATATATATATAGTATATATATATATATATGTATATATATATATATATATATATATATATATATATATATATATATATATATATATATATATATATATATATATATATATATATATATATATATATATATATATATATATATATATATATATATATATATATATATATATATATACATACATTTATATATATATATATATATATATATATATATATATATATATATATGAAAACATGAATCATTCTTTACCCCGACCGGGACTCGAACCTAGGACTTATGATTACTAGGTCAAGGCGCTACCACTACACCACAGAAAGTATAAAAGGAATCCAACCTTATAGCTTATATCTGCTATAATTAGGAATGAACGCATTCTAACTGAATGCTACTATGTTCATATTACAGATTCCCCAACCTCACTCGTGGCTTCATTTTAGCATTTAATTCAATTCCCAATATCATTCGGGCCATGAAATTACCAAATAAGCACATTACATATGTGAAAATATGAATCATTTTTTACCCCGACCGGGACTCGAACCTAGGACTTATGATTACTAAGTCAAGGCGCTACCACTACACCACAGAAGGTTAAAAGGAATCCAACCTTATAGCTTATATCTGCTATACTTAGGAATGAACGCATTCTAACTGAATGCCACTATGTTCATATTACAGATTCCCCAACCTCACTCGTGGCTTTATTTTAGCATTTAATTCAATTCCCAATCTCATTCGGGCCATGAAATTACCAAATAAGCACATTACATATGTAAAAATATGAATCATTTTTTACCCCGACCGGGATTCGAACCTAGGACTTATGATTACTAAGTCAAGGCGCTACCACTACACCACAGAAGGTTAAAAGGAATCCAACCTTATAGCTTATATCTGCTATACTTAGGAATGAACGCATTCTAACTGAATGCCACTATGTTCATATTACAGATTCCCCAACCTCACTCGTGGCTTCATTTTAGCATTTAATTCAATTCCCAATCTCATTCGGGCCATGAAATTACCAAATAAGCACATTACATATGTGAAAATATGAATCATTTTTTACCCCGACCGGGACTCGAACCTAGGACTTATGATTACTAAGTCAAGGCGCTACCACTACACCACAGAAGGTTAAAAGGAATCCAACCTTATAGCTTATATCTGCTATACTTAGGAATGAACGCATTCTAACTGAATGCCACTATGTTCATATTACAAATTCCCCAACCTCACTCGTGGCTTCATTTTAGCATTTAATTCAATTCCCAATCTCATTCGGGCCATGAAATTACCAAATAAGCACATTACAAATGTGAAAATATGAATAATTTTTTACCCCGACCGGGACTCAAACCTAGGACTTATGATTACTAAGTCAAGGCGCTACCACTACACCACAGAAGGTTAAAAGGAATCCAACCTTATAGCTTATATCTGCTATACTTACGAATGAACGCATTCTAACTGAATGCCACTATGTTCATATTACAGATTGCCCAAACTCACTCGTGGCTTCATTTTAGCATTTAATTCAATTCCCAATCTCATTTGGTTCATGAAATTACCAAATAAGCACATTACATATGTGAAAATATGAATAATTTTTTACCCCGACCGGGACTCGAACCTAGGACTTATGATTACTAAGTCAAGGCGCTACCACTACACCACAGAAGGTTAAAAGGAATCCAACCTTATAGCTTATATCTGCTATATTTAGGAATGAACGCATTCTAACTGACTGCCACTATGTTCATATTACAGATTCCCCAACCTCACTCGTGGCTTCATTTTAGCATTTAATTCAATTCCCAATCTCATTCGGGCCATGAAATTACCAAATAAGCACATTACATATGTGAAAATATGAATCATTTTTTACCCCGACCGGGACTCGAACCTAGGACTTATGATTACTAAGT
>JAXCGZ010002933.1:27500-29352 GCA_037179515.1 Halocaridina rubra | reverse complement strand
ATTTTCATACCATAAAAAATAAAAATATAAAGAATATTATAAAATAATTAATAAACGCCTGCATGGGTAAATAATTAAAATACATAATTTTGTAAAAAAGGAAAAAAATATTTGGAAAAAAAAATCCTATCTGGTCAGTTCTTTAGCCTCAACATTATTTATATTTTCGCTGGGGAAAAATTGCATAAATCTGTTTATGAAATAAATGCTTATTAATACCGAATGAGGCAACGAGATGCCCTTAATTACATGTCAATGCAATTCATATTTTGATTAATCCTTTAAAAAAGTCGCTCTTATTTACATAGCGTACAATAAATGGCGAAAAAAAAATAATATCCAGCCACTAGGGGGAAATCTAGTTCAACGGGGTGCCGGACCCAAGCCTCGATCAAAGAAGATGGATGTCACTGCGATTCCGGTTATAATTATCCTCTTACAAAATCGGTTTTATTCACAAATTGTACAGTAAATGAAAATATATCCAACCACTGGATACGTGTGAGTGTGTGCGCGCGCGCGTTTGTGGGCGTATTTTTTTTATATCCTTGAGGGACTCATTAGATTTGTGAACAATGACTAAATTCGTTTTCGAATAAAATAATGTTTGAGAAAATTTTGCAGACCATGTAACAATACTTTGGCATTGAAGTCAACATCTTATCTATTTACCTTGAAAAAGTATCAAATGCTTCTTCTTACACAACACGAGATTTCGATATAATTTCAAGTATTCTACACATGGGCGTAAAAGTCGTATGTGACTGCAGTAAATAATTTGTCTTTTCAGTTGCTATTATCATTATTAGTTATAATTATTATTGCTAAAATTATTGATACTGATTATTATTAACTATTATTACTAAAATTAAGATTCCTATTATTATTGTTTCTTTATTATAATGAGTTTTGCTCTGGTCTATCACTACAGTACAACATTTGTTTAATTTAGTTGTAATTTCATTTATTTATTTCTTTTAAATATAAAAATCTTATTCTAAAAGCAATATTGTTATATAACTTTTAAATTTATAGATAGCATATTTTCTCATATGTGATTGAATGCGATTAAAATGGGCACACGTGTTCTCACAATGAGCGCATGCAATCGCATGAGCACATTTGTTAACGCAAACACTAACTTGACACATGACATGCGAGCCAACAATGATAAAAGAGAGTGAAAGCGTAACTAAGATAAGATCTTTCTTAGCACCTTTCCCATATTCACATAGCTATGGCCTTATGTTTTGGGCCCGGATATCTTTCCCGACATAAACCTTCTCCATTAAACAAGGCTTGGGACCGGCATCGAATAGAGCAGGCTTGCTCTCCCGGTGGATGATAAGATAAATACTATATTTCATGTACTTATCGGTATCTATTTTCCATGACAAGTTGAGATTTTGACATCTGAACAAATATGCAACATAATAAATTGACATACACTGAAGCTGGTATGTTATGTTAACTGTGATTTATCAGAATATTCTTTATTCTGAATTCAACTCCTTCAGTCCCTGTTACCGTGTAAGTAATAGTTTGGAGTGAAACTGTCTATAAAGGAGTAGCTACGCGCACATGTCCCCACGTAAATGCTTTAGATCCAATAAAAAAAAAAAATTGAACGTTTGCGAGAAATCGAGTAGAAAAACGACTATCTGCTTAAGGAATTATATCAACAGGCATATTCGGAAGAAAAAAAAACAGTAGAAGTGTTTATTAATTAACAGTACAATATTAAGCTTTCGCTTTCCAATGAAAGCATCTTCAAAATGCAGATGTACTTTCCTACTGAAGAGCTTTTCTTCCTAACGAGACTCATTAAACCTCAAAAAAAAGTTTGAGAAAA
>JAXCGZ010002933.1:0-22500 GCA_037179515.1 Halocaridina rubra | reverse complement strand
AATATACTGTAAAGTTGTAAAGCATCTAACACGATTTTCAATAATGCGAATGTGAACATACACCATTGGAATATCAATACAAAAATCAAAACAGTTTACCATAAATACAAAAATATAATTACTGTACTGCATTATCTGTACATAAATTCTAATTATATTAGCCTAGATAAAGTTTAAGAGCATTAGAGTAATCTAAGAAAAAGCTGAATATTACAGGAGGACAGGGATAGGTTATATACCAAGTACTATAACCTATATATGTGTCCAACATTGGGAAGTGGTAATTCTTGCGACTCTGATTCGTCAGGTAGTGTGTTCGCAGCCCACCATATTCTGAGGTTAGAAAGGACATTCACTCAGGGTAACAGCAACACACTCGCCAAAACCAAAGTCCCTATCAAGAAGGCACCGTCCTAGCCCTCAGTAGAAAAAGGGAGTCTGTGATGTAAAACCAATTACATTACTGACACCTTTATATGTGGGTTATGAACTTCAGCGGATTCTGATTTACACGAGGAGTGGTGGAACCAAGTGACCATGTAAAATGAGGGACGACTGTATAAACTAACTTAACCTAGCCAAACCTAATACAGTATCACAAGGTAATTGTGGGTTTCATCTTCATGAACACCAAAATATGTAAATACTCAAGTAAAACTACATCAAATATAGTAAGTTGGTTTAAGCATATAACTACACAGAGAAAAAAAAATATCTATCAACAAAAGGCTCCCCCAAAAAATAAGCAAACTATTTCGAAATTCACAGAAAGACAGAGCTCAATTTATTGCCCTCTTTGCAACTAAGTTGCGTTATATTAACTTATACATACATTTGTCAGAAATGAGCGAGTACAACCCAAGGAAGGAGCTGAGTGGCCTCCGCTTCCCAGAGTTCATTCTCTTACATTTTTTTTTCCTCGCTTGAAGAAAAAAAAAACACACACACAACACCTCCGCACCCCCCCCCCAAGTGTCCAAAAAAGTCGCTCAAATGAAGCGGAGCGATGGATGAGTACACCATCAGATATGTGGTCTCTCTACTGGAACCGTTTCCTTATGAGACTGTTCTGCAGTCCTCAAATATATGCAATTCAACAATGCTCTCCTTGCACTATGGTACTAAACAAAAGCGGGAGTGTTCACGTTTCATGTGTTATTATTAATACTCATTCTTGGGGGAAGACGCACATAGTTATGTGACTGGGGTATTAAGGCTGGCTGCCCTTCCTAACACGCCACGGTGGGGTCAATCACGGGTCTGTCTAGAGATGAGCATTCTTACTGCTTATTTACCATGTTGAATACTGTATATCTTAATAGGATATGAAACTCAATTCATTTGGAATATTAGACAAGATTTAACATGGACTGGAAGAAAATTATCTACAACAGTATTATTCACTAGGATCCATGATCAGGATACAATTTTTGTATGTATATATATATATATATATATATATATATATATATATATATATATATATATATATATATATATATATATATAGTGTGTGTGTGAGGTGCTCTCTCTCTCTCTCTAAGGAAAAAAATAGTTTTATATCTGGTGGACTTAAAATATATATTCCTGACACTATACTACTTGCTATATACCTATGTGCTTATATGTATGTGTGGCTAGTTTTTCCCTCATCAAAACTCAATCTCCTGATGATACTGTTCCACAACAGATCTCAATATCTAATGTTTTCACTGAGCCTTCAGATCTGACTGGATATGCAAAACGGAGAATTTTTTCACCATCAACAAATAACAGCAATAAAAGAGTAAAAATATATCTGAATATATTTTGCAATCTGACTGTTTGTCAAGACAATAAATAAAAACTGAATCATAAAGGCCACTAAAAATTTTAAGTAATTGCGAAAGTAAAGCCCTTAATTGATTTGGAAAATAAAATGTGGTTATGCTAATAATTTACTTTGTAAAATTATTGATTTTCATACTTATTCATGTAGAATATGAGGTACAACCCCCCCCCACAGCACAGAAATGAGAATCAGTATCAAATGTTTTATTGGGAAGATAGAAAATTCTCATTTCAGTGTAATAATCAATTATAGTAGTGAACTTTACAATTACTTTCTCTAACTGTGGGCTTCGCTCCAAAATACCTTTACCTAACCTAACTAAACTTAACATAACATAATACCAGAAGGCAATTAAGGACCTTAACTTCACTTACTAAATTATTTAAATAACTACAAGTACATCAGATACACTTAATAGGCATACATATAAGCATACAAAAATTTATGACCACCCTAAAAATATGTACAAATGATGGGCAAAATGTTATTTTTACATAAACTGAAAATAATGCAAGACCCTCCCTGAAGTCAATATAATGTCAAAGCTCTCCCTCTCTCTTGAATTGACCTAAGAGACACTCAATCATAAATAGAAACCAAAGAAATCCCAAAACGTTGAAATTTTCACACACTAAGTAAAGTCAACATAATAGGAAGCACATGATTCTTCTTTTCAATCTCCTCCTCCTACTCTTTATTGCGACAAATGCTACGAGAAAAGGAAATTTTTACTCCCCAATACCTAAGGTCGAGAAGTTACTGTGGCACTACTTTCTTCACGTATCTAACGTACACACTGACCTTGCCATTTTAACATATCTGGCACATGACGGACACTGCTACCTTCTAATTATTTCTAACTGCCTAAGGTTAATAGCAGTAAGAACAAGCTCGAACTCAACTTGAGAGAGGGCGTACTGAATGGAAGTTAGGTGAGCTATATCCACTGAGTGCTCCTAAGTGGTGGGTGGTGAGATAAGGCAGCTGTTAAAAAGAGACCTTTGTAATATGCTTCAACATGTAATAACAGCATTATTTTCTTTCTAATGGATAAGGAATGCAGTTGTAGATACAACACTTATCAAGTGCTACGATGGAGTAAAGTTGCAAACCTACAATAATGACATCTTATTCTTCCTCTATATCTCGTTTCTCTGCATTTAAATTAATAGTGTTTCTCTTCTGCACTGTCTTCACATTTTCTCATATGCTTTATGACCAAACCTATTACAATGCTGAGTAGAGCAAGGAAGCAAATTATGTAAACACAGTGGACCTCATTTTACAACATCACTTGGTTCCCAAACTCCTCAAAATATTCGGCAGCCATGTAGGCTATGTTCAAGATACTTGTATAAATGTGTCTATATACCCATGCACGTCCCAGTGTACTGTATGACTGTTGCCCACCGCATAATAGAGTACAGTCCAGTACTGTATGTTAATTTCTTGCTGTACAGTGAATATGAATATCTTTTGTATACTCTTAAAAATAGATACAGGGCTTTCTGATATGTTAGGTAGATATAAAATATGTTTTTTTTTAATTATCTCATATCTTTGGCATGGTGCGTCTATGTAAGGTTTGGAATGTATCTATGCCCTTTATCATTATATCCTATGGAAAATTAATAGTTTTTTCACGCGATGTTCCATTTACCTGACGCTTCTGAGAACCTATCTAGGCATTATTCTGAGAACTAGGTGTACTTGGCATATAAACTATTCCTAGTCTACGGCATGATTTAAATTATACATAGTTACTGCACAGCACTCAATCTTTACTTAATATCATTCAAATTATATCTAAAATAGCACAAAAGGTGCTATAATGATTTTTTTGTGTGGATAATTTATGATTTTAGATCTTGATATATTGCGATCACATACTTAAAATTGCATTATTTAAAACCGCGTAAGATGTGATCCCTCTGTCAAACAGTTTGTGGAGAATATTTTGATAACTGATGAATTTTTTTAATGAAACCTCTACAATAATTGGAGAATGAAGGATTTTCTGTTCAATTCCAATAAAATAGAGCTGCAAATTAAATGTCTAGCAGAATATAAGGAAGATCCAATACAGGGGGTCCCCATTTTACATTGCTTAGCTGCTACGCCAAAGGCCAATAAATGCTTAATAAATTATAAATATATCAATTTTTCAACCTACCTGGCTTGTGTGGTAAATTCAATTTGCATGCGCTGAACAGTTTGTGAGCATGGGTTACAAATACACAACTAGCAGCACAGCTGTATTAATATATATAAATTTAATGGCTTTATTTATTTGGTTATGTTGAAGGATTATATAGAATTTATTCACAAAAATGACCAAACACATAGCCGTAAATACAATTTTATGCGAAATAGTTTGTTGAGCGTCGCAAAAGAACAGTCACACAGCATTGTTGTATACGTATATACTATCAAGTTAAAGGTTTCATTTACTTATTTATATATTCGGTTATTTGAAAAAATAAGATTTAATTTATTTACAAAATTATCAAATACATAGCCATATATAAGAACTCTATGCGAAAAAGTTGGTTGAGGTTGGCGAGAGAAGTCAAACGGCATTGTTGAATTTCGTATATATCAAGTTAATGGCTTTATTTACTAATTTATCTATGTATTTGTTTATTTGAAGGAAATAATTTAATTATTTACAATATTACCAAGTACATAGCAGTAAATACGATCTTTATGCGAAAAAGCTTGTTGAGGTCGGCGAAAGAATAGTTTCACAGCATTACTGTGTATATATATATATATATATATATATATATATATATATATATATATACTGTATCAAGTAAATAGTTTTCTTTGTCTATTTGAAAGAATTAGATTTAATTTATTTACAAAATTACCAAAACACAGCAGTAAATACAATCTTTGCAAAAAAATTGAGGTTGGAGAAAGATAGTCACACAGCACTGCTGTATACAAATATACTATCAAATTAATGGTTTTATTTATTTTTTTGTTTATGTATTTGGCTATTTGAAGGAATTAGATTTATTTACAAAATTACCTATAGCCGTAAATAAGATCTTTATGTAAAAAAGTTTGTTGAGGTTGGCAAAAGTCAAACAGCATTGTTGTATAAGTATATACTGTATCAAGTTAATACTATAATTTTATTTATCTATCTGTTTATGTATTGGAATATTTGAAGGAATTAAACTTAATTTATTTACAAAACTACCAAATACATAGCAGTAAATATGATCTTTATGCAAAAAAAGTTTGTTGAGGATGAAGAAAAAATAATCACACGGCATTGTAGTATCTGTATATACCAATTTACAGGCTTTGTTTATTTATTTATGTATTTGCTTATTTGAAGGAATTATATTTACTTTATTCACAAAAACCCAAATATAATTTTTGGAGATACTGTAAGAGAGAATCCAAAAGGAGAGCACAATAAGAACAATAAGAATCCACTTTTATGTGAAGAGCAATTGTAAAGGCTGTGATTACATACTTTTAACATGATCAGTAGTAAGATGTTATTAGTGCTTTGGCTGGATGATTAGCATCAACGGCACATCCCAGTGAGCCTCCAGTTGATTCAGGTGAGAGCAAAGATTGTTTAACGCCGTGAAAATGGGAAAGGGGAGAGGAAGAAGCATTGCCCACTTGTTCTTGTGCTCATTTGGCGGTGTTGAGCCGTTCGACCCTAAGATGGATATAGGGAGTGAAGTTATCCAGTTACCCTGAAGCAAGCCAACCACAGGAGTAAAGGTAAGTAATACTGTATATTGTACTATTACTATTTTTTGTATTAGATTAAGAACTTAGATTTCTTTCTGTCTTAAGTCTTTATTTTTGCATTGTCGAGGGACCTAGGTTCGAATTTAGGAGTTTCCCAACTAACATTAAAATTGGGTTTAAGTCAGCTGTCAGGCATTGAACCCTGACATAAAATGGGAACCCCTATATAATTATCAATTTCCTGACTGTGGATTGTCAAGAATCAAATTAACATTACACTTCTGTAAATACTTGCATAAGAAATGTGAATCTAATAATCTAATGCACTTCTAAGAGGGATATATCATACTAAAAGACTGGTAGGTTGGTTGCTGTTTTATTAGTGACCATTAATACCCATTAATATAATGGGGTGAACTCAGGTTGGAGAAGGGGACTTAAAGCTGGATGCCCTTCCTTCCGCCCCATGGTTGGACTTGATCATGGGTATGTCACTTCCCCCATAAAGCTAAAAATTTTGGTAAATAACTAAATACACTGGTGTATATATAAAACTGTTTTTCTGATAGACTGAACAAACACTTCAAGTACCAGAAAACAAGCACGTAGCTCAGGCATATCTAAAATTACCATCTATATGAAGAGATTTAATAATTTCATTAATAATTCCATAAAGCTTATCACAATACAATATGAAAATATAGCCTGAACTTAATGCCATAACAGTTGTTTTTATAAATAATAAAGAGATCTAACATATTTAAATAGTAGAAAGCAATTAGTCAAGACAAAAGAAGCAACAACTGGAATTTCATAAGTTATCTCAATGCAATCTTTTTCTTGGACAAATCAAAACTCCCATATAAAAACTAAACTGTTCATTCACCCACAATTCAGTGACTTAAGATTCTTATGAATATTTTTTCCTAACTGTTCTCCAAGAATTGAACCAGGTATGACCATCCCAGAATTGCTACACTGGTTCCGGTTTTACATCACGGACTCCCTTATCAACCAAGGGCTAGGACGGTTGCCTTCTTGCGAAGGACTTGTTTTGGCAGATGTAATCCTTACGCTGAGTGCATGCCTTTGCTAACCTCAGACCGTGGCGGGGCGCGAACCCTCGACCTGACGCCTCAGAGTCGGAGACGCTACCGACTGAGCCACGGCGACTACACTGACTTTGGTAATTCCGTACTTTCGGTGCATAGGCTATAAGTATGTCAATAAATATTATACTTCAACACATCACAGACAAGTTACTGTGTAAGTATCAACACAAAACTCTCATGATGTCAAGGAGTGTTCAACGCAATTATGCCTATCTAGTATTAATGCACTAAGCAAAACAAAAGTAAACATTTCACATGTTGTGTGAGCTTAAAAAAAAAAAAAAAAAAAAAAAAAAAAATATATATATATATATATATATATATATATATATATATATATATATATATATATATACACAGTAAGTATTCAAGTACCTCCTACATGCAATAATGTATTAGGCTTATTTTATAATAACAGTGCTACAAAATATAATTTGAGGCTTTGTAAAGCCTAACAAACAGAATGGAAGTAAAAATACACTAAAATATTATCAGTACCTACTATAGTTCATAAAAAAATAACTAATATCAAAGTACAATACTTATTATAACCTTTAATATCAAATATCATTGCAGCTCTACTTGAGACACTCCAATCCTTGGTCAAGTCTGTTGTTGTTGTTTGCTGTTTCAGGTGTCACTATTAATCCCCATATGAAAGGGGGGTAGACAGACATGTTACACTTGGGGAATTAAGGATGGATGCTCTACCTAATGCACCATGGTAGGCTCAAACAAAATAAAAGCCAATACTTGTAACATTAAGGACATATTCAATTAAAAAATTTACGTAGTCTCCGTGGCAAAATGGTATCGTCTGCGACTCTGAGGCGGCAGGTCGAGGGTTCGCGCCCCGTCATGGACTGAGGTTAGTAAGGGCATACACTCAGGGTAACCATTACATCTGCCAAAACAAGTCCTTCGTAAGAAGGCAACCGTCCTAGCCCTTAAAAGGAAAGGGAGTTCGTGACGTAAAACCGAATCCATCCATCAATTAAAAAATTTACAGTTTATTTCATCTGTGTTCTAGAAAAATATGTTCTGGCACTAAGCCCACAGCAAATGCAAATACTGTAATTATTCATCAAAGGATTACATTACTTTTACTTAAAAAGATACTCATTTAAACCAAAAACTAAAAGTATCACTAACATGTCAAAGGGAATCAACAAATTCCTAGAACTATGAAAATATTGATGCAATTGGTATACATGAAATTACCTTTTCATTATCAGTTTTGTGATTCTGTTAACCATACTTAACAAAAAAAAGAAATATTCCATATAGCATATGCGGTAACGTAAGTATTTCATCCTCAGGAAAAGTGCTTTCTCTCACAAGTATATGCTGTAACGTAGGTATTTCATCCTCAGGAAAAGTGCTTTCTATACTTAGTGAAACAACCATACTAATGCAAAAAGAAAGCTACTGGTCTCTTCATCTAGCAACCAAAACACCTTCACACATTTGCTAAAACCTTATCCTTGGATATGATATAAATAGTATATTAAAATGAATTTCAATGAATATTGCTGATAAAAGGTTTGACGTTTTGTCATTATTAATCCCCATTTGAATGGGGGTGGACACAAACCAGTTAGGGCTGGAGGATAATGGATGGATGCCCTTCTTAACAGCCCATTGTGGGCTTGAACATGGGCTTTTTACTTCCCGTGTTGGTTGCTCTAACCACCGCGCTACTGCAGTCCAAGATATTGCTGATGTAAAATAACTTGTACATATGTAATCCTTGATACTAAAATGATATCATTACAATATACAAAAACTTCTTGAATTACAATATTCCTACTAAATAAAACAAAAGGGAGAGGCAAAAATTCAGTGAACTACCAAAATTTTCAAGAAACTTTAGGTTTCATTCTTAGAAATGAACAGCTAATGTATTAATTTCTAACTCGAAACTCATGCAAAAGCAGTATATGTACTGCATACACAAATATTTGGTTATCAAGCATCTGTTGATTTATTACAATTGAGCAAAACCTAGCAAATGTACTATTAGCAAATACAGTACTTTCTGGACAAGGAAGAAAAACACCTGAAACAATAGTGAAATGGGAAACTCAAATGTATCCAGAAAATTAAATTAAATTTTAGCTTACCAAAACTGATGACGTGACATACATAAGACAGCTAACGTTCTGATATACTGTACTGTACTTCAGTAAGTGTTAGAAACAGAAATCAATACAGTATAATCATACTAATAGTGCAAAGTACTCCTCATACATATTCTTCTTCCTTCATAAATTATCACATATGTATGAATTAACATTTCCTTTTATGTTTGAACATCTTCAACTTCATGTAAATTGAAAAATAAATTATCACTGATTAAACAGGGTATACTGTATTATGAAAATTGTCCCCATCAATGTGAGAATACCGAGTTACTTAGTTTTATTATATTACCATAAGCAAATATTGTTCTAAGCATATGCATAGTTTCAGAAAAAGTTGCCTTTAAATTGCTAGTTTAGATATATAGGGTATGATGCATGAAATTTTTTGAGAAAAAGAGGACTGGTCTCAAATATGTCATGCCATCCATACGATTTAGATACCAGAATGTGATTTTTCTGATGAGTTTATATATAAACTGATCCATTCTTATAGGTATTTCTGTAAGATAGGGTGAGTATATCTCAATAACCGCTCAAAATAAATATAAAAATTGATCATATCACAAAGAATACCATGTTCACACCCAAAGTGTAAGAGTTCCAAGCGATTACAGGTTTCAATGTCACTTTTACCACAATTACTCTTACCTGCTACTTAGGACATACAACTCTTATCAGTAACAATGTTAATGAATTATTACAGTATGTTCGATTGGTTATGTCTAGTTTGGCGATAATGGGATCTTGAAGGTTCTATTATGCCTGGGTTTCGTTGAGGAAAAATATAATATAATATAGGGATCCTATAAAGATTTATGAACCCCCAGAACACAACATGAAGCTAAATAAAACCGTAAATTATTAGGTTAGGTTAGGTGACTTGTCTTACAAAGAAGCAGAAGCCTATGGTATCCCGAGGTTAGCCTACTCTTCTATAAACGATCGAAATACTGTATATTTATATATATGTAAGGGTGCAATTTTATCATTACATATATATAAATATACAGTAATGTAAATGCAAGACTTTAAATAGGTAAATGTTACATTCTCTACAAATGAAAAAAAAAAAAAATTAGAAAATCAATGTTTAAAAATAAATAAATAAATAAATAAAAAAAAACAAAAACAAATATCAAGTCATTTCTTAACCGGAATTGAAAGAATCTCCCTCAGCTAACCATACCAAACCTAATGAAAGTGTGGGGGGGGTATTCAAAATGTGTAATGGCGATATTTTGCCATGTTAACCATGGTAAATGTAATGCAAAATACAAAACTCAAATCTTTATTTTCCTTAAATTAACTATATATATATATATATATATATATATATATATATATATATATATATATATATATATATATATATATATATATATATATATATATATATGGGTAGTTTACAGTTTAGCGGGCCATGCCACTCAACGACCTCATCCCTCCACTCAGGTAAGTAGTTCGACTGAAGTTTAGGTAAGTATATTTAGTTATAATAGTAAGATTGGGGGGGGGGTCCCAGGGGGGCGAAGCCCACTGGCTAAGAGGTTAGGTAAGTATTTTTAGTTAGGATTGTAAAAAATTGTTTCGTATGCCTATTTTCAACATTTTTGTTGTGTTCATCTGCCAGTTCTCTCTCTCTCTCTCTCTCTCTCTCTCTCTCTCTCTCTCTATATATATATATATATATATATATATATATATATATATATATATATATATATATATATATTATTTTTTTTTTTTTTAAGTCTGTAGAACTAGCTTACCTGTGATTTTTATTTTCAATAATCTCCCTTTCTTGTTGGGATTGAAACTCTAGACTAGAGCACCAAAGCTCAGTTCACTAGACCACAGAGGCTATGTGGTCTAGGGGACTTAGCTGTGTTGCTCAAATCTAAAGTTTCCTGGTTCAATTCCCCACAAGAAAGGGAGATTACTTGAAGACATTTAAAAATGCGCTGAATTTGTTTCGTCTTACCTGTGATTGTTGTACATCCTGATTCAGGACATGAAGAAAATATTAATCAGTAACAGTTGCCGAGGCCATTAGGCCTAGGCTACTGGAGATACAAGGCCTTGGGAAGCAAGTTTCCATTTTATAGTTAATTTATATATCACTTTCTACAGTCAGCAAGCACAGTTACTACCCAGTTATCCAAACCTAATATGATATTCACATATAGGCCTAGCAAATTTTCTTTTCAATAACAAATTTCTCAGTAGGCTGTGGAAATGAAGACGGGTTATTCGCCAAAATCTCACTTTACTAGTGTAATGTAACCATAGGCCTATTTATAAGGAATTATATTATCTGAAGTATATAAATAGAAAACCTTTCAATAGGCTATGGGGATAATTACGATATTCTAGGCCTAATAGTAAATTGTACACTATCGTGCACTGTAATAGCAGGCCTATTTACAGTAGACACTGGAGTATTTTCTGTAGGCTATGAGATTAATTCTGCTCGATTAAATTTTCACTTCATCTGCGACCATTTTGCATTGTAATAGCAGGCCTATTTTTAACAAATTATGAGGATATTAATGGCAAATTAATTCATTTCGGTGACATATCGAAGAAAATGTTATTTCCAGAATTTCTCCAGTTAAATGAAATGAAATCTAACGTAGTTTTCAGAAGCGCAAAATACTTTTAAGCCGTTAAAATGTGTGTGGACAACTCAAGTCAGCCACATCAGCTGTTTCAGTAGCCATTACAATATTCAAATCATTGATATTTTACACACACAAAAATTAATTTACTTTAATAAATTGAAAGCAGCACAAGAACAGGAAAAGTTTTAATTTGTCGTATGACAATATCCGTTCCTTAGGACCATAGTAATGTACACGGCAGAAAGCAAAAAGTTCTCAAGTTCTTGCTCGATATAAGTGAAAGAGAAGTGTTTTCTATTAGTCAAATTATCATCTAATGAACTTAAATAGAATATTTAATGATCAATCAAAGTTACAGTTTGAGTAGTGTAAATTGAAAGTAGCACAAAACAAAAAGTTTTAATATGTTACAAGTGCTATTATCCGTTCCTAAGGACCTCAGTCCTGTACACGACAGAAAACACAAGTTCTCGAGTTCTTACACAATTCAAATAACAAAAGAACTGTTTTCCATGGGTGAAATTATCGCCTCATTAACTCACTATGGATATTTTAGTAAAATCCAAGTCACTTTGAGTAGCGTAAATTGAAAGTAGCACAAAAACGGAAAAAACTTCTCGTTTGTCCTGCACACGACAACAAGACAACTTCTCGCACACTTCAAATGACGAAAGAACTGTTTTTGGTGAGTCAAATAATAGTCTCATTAACTCAATTACGGATATTTTAATGGCAATCGAGCGAATGTTTGTCCTCCGCCATTCTTACTCTTAGGCGCATTACGTGTATTACTCCGCGCGCACCTCTCTAAATGTCTCATTTCCTTTTCGAAATAAAAGTCTCGCTAGAATTTCACCTTCATAGTCTTATCTAAATCTAAAATTTCAATATTCAGTGTCATTGATATAGCATAAACCAATAAATCTATTTATATTTTATGAGATATACTTTAAATATTTCTGAAACTTGTATATATATGTAAGGTTTCATTTAAGTTTCGATACCGAGTCAACTCTCTCTCTCTCTCTCTCTCTCTCTCTCTCTCTCTCTGTAAGGTGACTAATTACTTTCTTCCGTATTTTTCCAGTTGAACAAAATATGCAAATACCGAATGAATACGCGAACAAAACTTACTCGCCTTGCATATATACAGTTAATAAACGAACGGAAAAACTAGTAATTATTATATCATGCAAACTTTTTTATGTTTCTCATTAACAATTAAATAGATTAACAAAAACGTATGAATAAGGGAACAAAAATTATACTCCATCAATAAAAATCATTGAAATCATGCATGAGAAGTCTGGCAATTATTAATTTATTTATTAAGTCGAATCTTCATGTCAATTTTTACATGGAAAAAAAAAAAACATGCAAACCCCGCGCATGAACACAAACAAAAATTATATCACTGAACAGAAGTAAGAAAAGAAAATGATAATTCTAGTATTTATCATAAAAAAAATTTCTTGTTTCTCATATTACGATTGAAGAAATATGGAAAAAATCGTATGAATATGTAAACAAAATCGATATTCCTTAAATTGAATACATAAAGTGAACGATTCCGCTATTAAAATTATTATTTTTTCTCTTAAGTTTTCAAGCCATCTATATTGTAATGCCAATATAAATATATTAATAAGAATTGTTTTTACATCAAATGAATAAATAAACATATAAATAAACAAGTAATGAAAACTATACCTTATATTCTCTAACAGTTAAAGACTATACAATTCCTTTGAGAAGTAATTTTGTCCATAATACTAATACTGTACTGTAAATATTCTCTTGCAGAGTAAGAATCATAAATTAATAATAATAATAATAATAATAATAATAATAATAATAATAATAGTAATAGTAATAATAATAATAATAATAATAATAATAATAATAATAATAATAATAATAATAATAATAATAATAATAATAATGATAATAAAAGTAATAATAATAATAATAATAATAATAATAATAATAATAATAATAATAATAATAATAATAATAATAACTACAAGAACAACAACAACAATAATAATAACAATAATAATAATAACTATAACAACAACAACAGCAACAACAACAACAACAATAATAATAATAATAATAATAATAATAATAATAATAATAATAATAATAATAATAATAATAATAAAAATAATAATAATAATAATAATAATAATAATAATAATAATAATAATAATAATAATAATAATAATAATAATAGAGGAGTCACTCTTAAATGATGAAGTATTTGATGAGAATACTATTCTAATTAGACATAATTAATTCTAATACACACACACACATGTGCTTAAAAAATGCGCAAACACAATATCAGTGGCACTAAGTATCATATTTAAGGAGTCACTGGAGTCGGGGGAGATTCCAAGATGCTGGAAACAAGCAAATGTGATACCTATCTTCAAAAAGGGAAGGAGGGATACGGCTCTGAACTATAGACCAGTTTCCTTGGCCAGCATAGTTTGCAAAGTTATGGAGAAACTACTAAGGAAACATATCTCTCTTCACTTGAAATCCTTCAACTTTTTGTCAGTGAGGCAACATGGCTTCAGAGAGGTAGATCAACAGTAACAAACTTATTAGAATTTTATGATGAGGTAAGCCAAATCTTACAGGAAAGAGAGGGCTGGGCAGATTGCATATTCCTAGACTTCCAGAAAGCGTTTGACACTGTTCCACATGGGAGACTTATTAGAAAGCTGCAATCAATGGCTAGAATAGGTGGAAATGTTTTGGAATGGATAAAAACTTACTTAGAAGGAAGGGAACAGAGGGTTAGAGTAAGACACTCAGTGTCTGAATGGAGAAGAGTTAGTAGGGGAGTTCCACAGGGTTCAGTTTTAGGGCCACTTTTGTTCCTTGTATATGTAAATGACCTACCAGAGTCTGTAAATTCATTCATGCATATGTTTGCAGATGATGCAAAGATTGTGAAGAAAGTAAAAAACGAGAACAATGGTAGAGAACTTCAGGGGGATCTAAATAATCTGCATGAGTGGTCAGAAAAGTGGCTAATGAAATTCAATACTTCAAAATGTAAGGTAATGAGAATGGGTACAAGTGCAAGAAGGCCCAAGCTTGACTACTCGGTGGCTGGAGTACAACTTCAAGAGACAGAAAATGAGAGTGATCTAGGAGTAAACATACTGGCAGATTTGTCTCCAGAAATACATATAAATGGCATAGTAAGGGCAGCATATGCATTCTTATCAAATGTAAGGGTAGCCTTCAGGCACATGGACAAGGAAATGTTCAGAAATATTTATGTAACCTATGTGAGGCCAAAACTCGAATATGCAGCCCCCTTTTGGAATCCGCACTTGAAAAAGCACATAGCTAAGCTTGAAAAAGTTCAAAGACATGCCACGAAACTGGTGCCAGAAATACGCAATCTCAGTTATGATGAGAGGCTGAGGGAATTAGACTTACCATCACTCGAAGCTAGAAGAGTGAGGGGGGATATGGTGACAGTCTTTAAATTCCTTCATGGTTATGATAGAGTGGATAGGGATCGATATTTTGATATGGCTGGCTCTAGAACTAGAGGTCATAGTTTGAAGCTTCGTAAGAAAACTTCTTTGCAGGATGTAAGGAAATACTTTTTCAGTGTAAGAGTAGTTGATAATTGGAATTGGCTAAGCGAGGAGGTAGTTAATGCTATCTCAATCCATAGTTTTAAGACAGGTATGATAAGTATCACTAAGTCTAAAATGGAACCGATGAGGAGACGGGAAGATACGAGCTTTGGGCTCTTTCCCGTAAACACAATTAGGTAATCACAATTAGGTAATCACACACACATTATGGAGATTTGAATCATAAAGAGACAGATTGGATAAATCTTGACCCACACAGTGGTGAGGACTCATTCGGGGCAAGATTCCTAGATTGCATACAAGGGAATTTCCTACACCAACATGTAATGGAACCAACGAGGGCCAGGGTGGGGATGAGCCATCACTACTTGATCTAGTATTCACAGATAATGTGTTGGATATTGAAAAAATTGAGTATGAACCACCAATTGGAAAGAGTGACCACTGTGTGTTGTTGATGGAGTATATCATTGAAGATATTCTGCCTGAGAGTAGAGTCACTGAGGACTTGAGGATGAACTATTCGAAAGGAGATTACATCAAAATGAATGAGCTTTTTGCAGTTATTGACCGGAGAACCTTATTTTACAACAATATCTGTACAAGAAATGTATGACATCTTTTGTGAGAAATATGGGAAGATAGTAGATTGCTGCATACCTGTCACCAAAGTAGGTGTAATTCATGCCAGAGAGAAATGGTTCGATAATGGGTGTAAAAGAGCTAAGGAGTGGAGAGACAAATGCTGGAAAAGGTATAGGAGGAGAAAAAACATAAATGCCTGGCAAACCTACAAAAGAGCAAGAAATGACTACCTAAGTAAAAGGAGAGAGGCAGAGAGAGACTATGAGAGGGACATCACCAGGAATGCTAAAGAAAATCCCAAGCTTTTCCACAGCTTTATCAGAGGAAAACTGAAGGTAAAAGAACAGGTTTAAGGCTAAAGAGAGCGGATGGAAGCATCACTGAGACGGATGAAGAGATCTGCAAAGAATTGAACAAGGAGTTTCAGTCAGTATTTACAGTAGAAAATACCCCACCCCCTCAGATTGCAGTGATAGAAGCTCAAGGGCCGGTATTAGAGAACATCAACCTTACAGCCACAGAGGTATGCAAAGCGCTGATGGATTTAGATGTTCATAAAGCTACAGGTCCTGATGACATATCCCCTCATGTGCTTAAAAAATGCGCAAACTCAATATCAGTGGCACTAAGTATCATATTTAAAAAGTCACTGGAGTCAGGGAGATTCCAAGATGCTGGAAACAAGCAAATGTGATACCTATCTTCAAAAAGGGAAGGAGGGATACGGCTCTGAACTATAGACCAGTTTCCTTGACCAGCATAGTTTGCAAAGTTATGGAGAAACTACTAAGGAAACATATCTCTCTTCACTTGGAATCCTTCAACTTTTTGTCAGTGAGGCAACATGGCTTCAGAGAAGGTAGATCAACAGTAACAAACTTATTAGAATTTTATGATGAGGTAAGCCAAATCTTACAGGAAAGAGAGGGCTGGCAGATTGCATATTCCTAGACTTCCAGAAAGCGTTTGACACTGTTCCACATGGGAGACTTATTAGGAAGCTGCAAGCAATGGCTAGAATAGGTGGAAATGTCTTGGAATGGATAAAAACTTACTTAGAAGGAAGGGAACAGAGGGTTAGAGTAAGACACTCAGTGTCTGAATGGAGAAGAGTTAGTAGTGGAGTTCCACAGGGTTCAGTTTTAGGGCCACTTTTGTTCCTTGTATATGTAAATGACCTACCAGAGTCTGTAAATTCATTCATGAATATGTTTGCAGATGATGCAAAGATTGTGAAGAGAGTAAAAAACGAGAACAATGGTAGAGAACTTCGAGGAGGATCTAAATAATCTGCATGAGTGGTCAGAAAAGTGGCTAATGAAATTCAATACTTCAAAATGTAAGGTAATGAGAATGGGTACAAGTGCAAGAAGGCCCAAGCTTGACTACTCGGTGGCTGGAGTACAACTTCAAGAGACAGAAAATGAGAGAGATCTAGGAGTAAACATACTGGCAGATTTGTCTCCAGAAATACATATAAATGGCATAGTAAGGGCAGCATATGCATTCTTATCAAATGTAAGGGTAGCCTTCAGGCACATGGACAAGGAAATGTTCAGAAATATTTATGTAACCTATGTGAGGCCAAAACTCGAATATGCAGCTCCCTTTTGGAATCCACACTTGAAAAAGCACATAGCTAAGCTTGAAAAAGTTCAAAGACATGCCACGAAACTGGTGCCAGAAATACGCAAGCTCAGTTATGATGAGAGGCTGAGGGAATTAGACTTACCATCACTCGAAGCTAGAAGAGTGAGGGGGGGATATGGTGACAGTCTTTAAATTCCTTCATGGTTATGATAGAGTGGATAGGGATCGATATTTTGATATGGCTGGCTCTAGAACTAGAGGTCATAGTTTGAAGCTTGGTAAGAAAACTTCTTTGCAGGATGTAAGGAAATACTTTTTCAGTGTAAGAGTAGTTGATAATTGGAACTGGCTAAGCGAGGAGGTAGTTAATGCTATCTCAAGCCATAGTTTTAAGGACAGGTATGATAAGTATCACTAAGTATAAAATGGAACCGATCAGGAGACGGGAAGATACGAACTTTGGGCTCTTACCCGTAAACACAATTAGGTAATCACAATTAGGTAATCACACACACACACACACACACACACACACACACACACACACACACACAGAAAACTTCTTCGCAGGATGTAAGGAAATACTTTTTCAGTGTAAGAGTAGTTGATAATTGGAATTGGCTAAGCGAGGAGGTAGTTAATGCTATCTCAATCCATAGTTTTAAGGACAGGTATGATAAGTATCACTAAGTATAAAATGGAACCGATGAGGAGACGGGAAGATAAGAGCTTTGGGCTCTTTCCCGTAAGCACAATTAGGTAATCACAATTAGGTAATCACACACACACACACACACACACACACACACACACACACACACAATATATATATATATATATATATATATATATATATATATATATATATATATATATATATATATATATATATATATATATATATATATATATATCAAATAAGCCTTTCATTATCGTTTCGGAAAAGTAAACGAATACGCTTCTGATGTGATTTAGAAGTGTTTAAACTTGGAATGACTCAGGCAAAAGACAGGTTGTTAATGTTACGTCAGGTTAGGTGAGTTTAGGTTAACTTGAGTTTATCTAAAAGAATAAATTTTAAATTCAACAGATTGTTATTATTAAATTCCTTGCAAGGAATTTGGGGTTGCGGTTGAAGGCAGGTGCTTCATCTTGGATTGAGGTACATCAGGTTCTATTTTGGAATGGATTCATCAATTCTAAAAACATTAAAAAAGATTATTCTTTACTTTTCATGTGCAAGTTCATACATATGTAAAATGAAATTCATACCACAGTTGCATAATAATAAAACGCTCACCAACATATAGCATTGAAGTAAATAACTGTTTTACTGTATATAAATTATAAAAAAAAGTATTGCATAATGTAAATATATGCATGGCAATTGTAAGAGAAAATAAGAAAAATAAAAATAAAAGAAAATGAGAAATATGAAAAAGGACTAGTTTCCATGCGCTTTGTTGTATGACGTCACGGACTTGGCAGGGAGCCAAAACAAATTTTAATTTATATTGTAAGTATATCATCTTGGTTATTAATTCATATTACGTAAAAATAATAATTACAAATAGAAATGAGTAATCATTTCAAATAAGATAATCAGCTTAATTTAAACAGAATACGACTAATAATATCAATTTAATGTGACGATATGTTTAACTCATTTTTAAATGTATAGTTTTTTGTTAATATGTTAAAATACATAAAAAATAATTATAGTAAAGAAATACTTAGTACTTTCTCACATAAAGAGTGAATTGTATGATAATACGACTAGAGAATATAAACCTTAAGTTAATATGGAACCAATTTGTTATTTCTATTCATATTACGAAGTCATCAATCTTGTTATCTTTTAAACCTGAAAACTTATCATTGTAAATAAGAAATGAGAAGCAAGTTATAATTATGAAATTAGTGCAGTTTATGCAGACTACAACTAAAGAAAACATGTTTTAGCTGAAACTGCAACAACATGTTTCAGTTAAATTGCATTTCAAGTACTGTACATAATTTCCATATACACACTACATAGCTATTTGTAAAACTTGATTGCTACATATGTGTGTTATAGAATTTTGCATATCTACAATAAAAAACAATTATGATACTACTATAGAAAATGGTCATAAAGCTTTGTGAATTATTTCCATAACTTATCTATTTTTTTGCTATTAATTTTCTCATCATATTCAGGATCTTTGACTTCATCTTTATAAGTGTGTTTTGAGGCTAGTCATCTTAAAACAGCTCCACAGAGATATAGATAGATAGACAGGCAGTTACATATATATATATATATATATATATATATATATATATATATATATATATATATATATATATATATATATTATAATATATATATATATATATATTATATATATATAATATATATATATATATATATATATAGCAGCACACACACACACTAGAGGTCATAGTTTGAAGCTTCGTAAGAACACTTCTTTGCAGGATGTAAGGAAATACTTTTTCAGTGTAAGAGTAGTTGATAATTGGAATTGGCTAAGCGAGGAGGTAGTTAATGCTATCTCAATCCATAGTTTTAAGGACAGGTATGCTAAGTATCACTAAGTCTAAAATGGAACCGATGAGGAGACGGGAAGATACGAGTTTTGGGCTCTTTCCCGTAAACACAATTAGGTAATCACACACAGCTTTATCAGAGAAAACTGAAGGTAATAGAACAGGTTTTAAGGCTTAAGAGAGAGGATGGAAGCATCACTGAGACGGATGAAGAGATCTGCAAAGAATAGAATGAGGAGTTTCAGTCAGTATTTACAGTAGAAAATACCCAACCCCTCAGATTGCAGAGATAGAAGCTCAAGGGCCGGTATTAGAGGACATCAACCTACAGCCACAGAGGTATGCAAAGCGCTGATGGAGTTAGATGTTCATAAAGCTACAGGTCCTGATGACATATCCCCTCATGTACTTAAAAAATGCGCAAACTCAATATCAGTGGCACTAAGTATCATATTTAAGGAGTCATTGGAGTCGGGGGAGATTCAAGATGCTGGAAACAAGCAAATGTGATACCTATCTTCAAAAAGGGAAGGAGGGATACGGCTCTGAACTATAGACCAGTTTCCTTGACCAGCATAGTTTGCAAAGTTATGGAGAAACTACTAAGGAAACATATCTCTCTTCACTTGGAATCCTTCAACTTTTTGTCAGTGAGGCAACATGGCTTCAGAGAAGGTAGATCAACAGTAACAAACTTACTAGAATTTTATGATGAGGTAAGCCAAATCTTACAGGAAAGAGAGGGCTGGGCAGATTGCATATTCCTAGACTTCCAGAAAGCGTTTGACACTGTTCCACATGGGAGACTTATTAGGAAGCTGCAATCAATGGCTAGAATAGGTGGAAATGTCTTGGAATGGATAAAAACTTACTTAGAAGGAAGGGAACAGAGGGTTAGAGTAAGACACTCAGTGTCTGAATGGAGAAGAGTTAGTAGTGGAGTTCCACAGGGTTCAGTTTTAGGGCCACTTTTGTTCCTTGTATATGTAAATGACCTACCAGAGTCTGTAAATTCATTCATGAATATGTTTGCAGATGATGCAAAGATTGTGAAGAAAGTAAAAAACGAGAACAATGGTAGAGAACTTCAGGAGGATCTAAATAATCTGCATGAGTGGTCAGAAAAGTGGCTAATGAAATTCAATACCTCAAAATGTAAGGTAATGAGAATGGGTACAAGTGCAAGAAGGCCCAAGCTTGACTACTCGGTGGCTGGAGTACAACTTCAGGAGACAGAAAATGAGAGAGATCTAGGAGTAAACATACTGGCAGATTTGTCTCCAGAAATACATATAAATGGCGTAGTAAGGGCAGCATATGCATTCTTATCAAATGTAAGGGTAGCCTTCAGGCACATGGACAAGGAAATGTTCAGAAATATTTATGTAACCTATGTGAGGCCAAAACTCGAATATGCAGCCCCCTTTTGGAATCCGCACTTGAAAAAGCACATAGCTAAGCTTGAAAAAGTTCAAAGACATGCCACGAAACTGGTGCCAGAAATACGCAATCTCGGTTATGATGAGAGGCTGAGGGAATTAGACTTGCCATCACTCGAAGCTAGAAGAGTAAGGGGGGATATGGTGACAGTCTTTAAATTCCTTCATGGTTATGATAGAGTGGATAGGGATCGATATTTCGATATGGCTGGCTCTAGAACTAGAGGTCATAGTTTGAAGCTTCGTAAGAAAACTTGTTTGCAGGATGTAAGGAAATACTTTTTCAGTGTAAGAGTAGTTGATAATTGGAATTGGCTAAGCGAGGAGGTAGTTAATGCTATCTCAATCCATAGTTTTAAGGACAGGTATGATAAGTATCACTAAGTCTAAAATGGAACCGATCAGGAGACGGGAAGATACGAGCTTTGGGCTCTTTCCCGTAAACACAATTAGGTAATCACAATTAGGTAATCACACACACACATACAACACTTCTAAATGTACCATGTAAGTAATGAATTTGTACATGTGCAAGAAGGCCAATCTTGAATACTCAATAGCAGGAGCAGAACTTCAAGAGACATAATATGAGAGAGATCTAGGAATAAACATACTGGCAGATTTGTTTCCAGAAATGCATATAATTGATATAGTGAGGGCAGAATATGCTTCCTTAGCAAATGTCAGGGTATCCTTCAGGCACATGGACAAAGAAATATACAAAAATAATTTTGTAACCTATGTGAGGTCAAAGCTTGAATATGAGCCACCTTTTGAAATCCACAATTGAAAAAACACATAGATAAGCTGGAAAAAGTTCAAAGACATGCAAGAAACTGGGTGTTAGAATTACGCAATTTCAGTTATGAGGAGAGACTGAGGGAATTAGACTTACCATCACTCGAAGCTAGAAGAATAAGGGGAATATGGTGACGTTTTTGAATTCCTTCATGGTTATGAAAGAGTGGATAGGGATCAATATTCTGATATGGCTGGCACTAGAACTAGAGGTCATAGTTTGAAGCTTCATAAGAAAACTCTTTGCAGGGTGTAAGGAACTACTTTTTTAGTGTAGAATAGTTGATGATAGGAATTCGCTAAGCGAAGAGGTAGTTAACGTAACTTAATCATAATTTACGGCCAAGTATGATAAGTATCACAGAGTACAATACAGAACTACCAGGAGACGGAGAGTGTAAGAATAGTTGATGATTGGAATTCGCTAAGAATACTAGTCACACATCTGGGGTGCTTCTGCTTATACTTATCTCCTTGT
>JAXCGZ010002932.1:25000-29384 GCA_037179515.1 Halocaridina rubra | reverse complement strand
CTCCCACAGCACGACCACAGATAGGTCTTGGCGAGGATAGGGCTTGTAGGGCCGATTGGGAGTCACAAATTATTACCCCATTCACTCGTCGTCGAACAAGGAGAGTCACGGCATCCAAGATGGCATTCAGTTCACAGTAGGTGGAGCTCGACGAGGTGGGTAGTCTACGGCCAATCCATGAATCAGCCGGCACAGGCGGCTCCATGGTGGGGGAAAACACAGCACATGCCGCCCTCCCATCTGCTTGCACAGAACCATCAACATAGACGTGGTGCGCTGCAGGGACAGACGTGGATACATCAGCGATAGTCTCCAGAGCTAACTGTCTCTGCAAGGGGGGATAGACATCCTTCGAGGTCGGTGTATATGTGACAGCGGGGAGGGGGACACGCCAGGGTGGTAAATCTGGGACAGCCGCCTGCACTGGCAGGTCGATGTCAAGGCCACGGAGAATGTCACTCACCACCCTGATAAGGTTATGACCTCCTGCTCGAAGTGGGAGCCTGGGTGCGTCTGGATCCAGGGATGTCCTCATGACAGCAGAGAAGTACGGAGCAAGAAAGGGGTAGTGAAGACACTTAACAGTAAAATAGGACACATTGGCATAAATCCTCTCCACAAGAGGGGGCAAGTTGAGCTCCAACTGCATACTCACAATACGGGTAGAGAGAGAACATCCCTAGATAAATCTCATGACTCGATTCTGGAACTTTTCAAGTGGCTCGAGAGCTGGTCTAGGAAGGAGAGAGAGAGAGAGAGAGAGAGAGAGAGAGAGAGAGAGAGAGAGAGAGAGAGAGAGAGAGAGAGAGAGAGAGAGAGAGAGAGAGAGAGAGAGAGAGAGAGATATTAATCTGTTTAACAGTAATTAAATAGAGCTTTAACAGCAATATTTTCCATGTTGATATAGGGCTGCAGTTTCTCATTAGCCTCTTGCAGTAGTACAGGTCTTTACAGCGGAACGCCCGTCCTTACACCAACGTTCTCAATTTAACCGAGTTGGAGACCGGCACCGTGAATAGTTGACTTGCTTTCTTCTTCTTCTTCTCAGATATAATGTCAGTTCACATTCTGTCAGTAGTATATCACAATGCTTCAGTTATAACTCATTTGCCTACTTATTTATTTATTTTTCTCATATATCTTTCATTTATCAATATATTTATCTAAATGGTTTGAAAAGTGAAAAAATAAAAAATATTTAAATATAATTAGAAAATTCACTGAAATATTTATAAATATAATACAAATAGAATAAAATGAATAGATAATAAAAATAAGAATAATTAAAAAAAATAAACGTAAAATGAAATTGAAAATTAGAAAAATAAAAATAGACAAAATAATATGAACATTCAAATGACTTGGGGGGGGGGGATGAAGTCTCCTACCGTGTGCGTCCAAATTAGGGGGGGGGGATGAGAGGAGCCTTCATGTGATATAGGGCTCTCTTATATAAAGGGTAAGGAGTCGTGGACCAAATCCAGAAGCCATGATAGACCAAGCACGCCATTGGTGGATAAATGATGTCTCAGGAAACGCAACCGAAGGACGATCAATGATCTTATTTTACGTCATGGACACCCTTTACTAGTATGGGCAAGGACGGTGCCTCCGTTAGAAGGAATCTAGTTTTTACAGTGTGACCGCTACCCAGAGTGAATGCCCTTCCTAATCTCGGCCCGCGGCGGGTCTCGAACCGACGACCTGACGAATCAAAGTCACACACTCCACCACCCAGCCAAGGCGTCCACAACCAGAAGACAACCATTGAACATTAGATTTTCAGACTGACAGACTTTGATCTAGTAGGCGTATGATGAGGAGAGTACTTTGAAAATCATTGAAATATTCATGGACGATGGATCGTCAAACTGAAAGACTTCGTTCTTCCAAACGTAGGTTTGATGATATGCAGATGGTCACTAAGGGGTGTCCCAGAGGGACTTCAATTTCCAAACGTCCTGCTGTCATTCAAAATCACTTCTCAAAATTCACTTCCGACACACATTTCTGTTTTGCCCTTTTCCCTTACCTTACGATTTTCACACTTTCTGGGACTCAGTGGATTTGTGCTTGTGTGTGTTTGTGTGTGTGTGTGTGTGTGTGTGTGTGTGTGTGTGTGTGTGTGTGTGTGTGTGTGTAGAGAGAGAGAGAGAGAGAGAGAGAGAGAGAGAGAGAGAGAGAGAGAGAGAGAGAGAGAGAGAGAGAGAGAATACTTTATGTATTAAGACAATATAAATTTGTCTCGTGTGTGTGTGTGTGTGTCTCTGTTTGTGTGTGTGTGTGTTTGCGTGTATAATTACCTAATTGTGCTTACGGGAAAGTCTTATGCTCGTAGCTTCCTGTCTCCTGGTCGGTTCCATTTTTATACGTAGTGATACTTGCACTTAAAACTATGGATTGAGTTAGCATTAACAACCTCCTCGCTTAGCGAATTCCAATCATCAACTACTCTTACACTAAAAAGTACTTCCTTATATCCTGCATAGAAGTTTTCTTATGACGCTTCAAATTATGACCTCTAGTTTTAGTGCCAGCCATATCAAAGTATCAATCCCTATCCACTTTGTCATAACCATGAAGGAATTTAAAAACCGTCACCATATCTTCCCATATTCTTCTAGCTTCGGGTGATGGTAAGTCTAATTCCCTCAGCCTCTCATCATTACTGAGATTCGTATTTCTGGCACCATTTTCGTGACATGTCTATGAAATTTTTCCAGCTTCACAATGTGCTTTTTCAAGTGTGGCCTCACATAGGTTACATAAATATTTCTAAATATTTTCTTGTCCGTGTGCCTGAAGGCTACCCTTACATTTGCTAAGAAAACATATGCTGCCCTCACTATGCCATTTATATGCATTTCTGGAGACAAATCTGCCAGTATGGTTGCTACTAGATCTCTCTCATTCTCCGTCATTTGAAGTTCTGCTACTGCCATTGAGTAGTCAAACTTGGGCTTTCTTGTGCTTGTGCCCATTCTCATTACCTTACATTTAGAAGTACTGAATTTCATTAGCCACTTTTCTGACCACTTATGCAGACTATTTAAGTCTTCCAGAAGTTCTCTACCTTTGTTCTCGTCTCTTACTTTCTTCACAATCTTTGCATCATCTGCAAACATATTCATGAATGAATTTACAGACTCTGGTAAGTTATTTACATATACAAGGAACAAAAGTGGCCCTAAAACTGAACCCAGTGGAACCCCACTACTAACCCTTCTCCATTAAGACTTCGAGAGTCTTAATCTAACCATCTGTTCCCTTCCTTCTTTGCAAGTTTTACTCCATTACAATACATTTCCACCTACTCTCGCCATTGCTTGAAGCTTCTTAATAAATCTCCCGTGTGGGACCTTTTCAAATGCCTTCTGGAGGTCAAGGAATATGCAATCTGCCCAGCCCTCTCTTTCCAGTAAGATTCGGCTTACCTCATCATGAAATTTTAATAAGTTCGTTACTGTTGATCTACCTACTCTGAAGTCATGTTGTCTCACTAACAAAAAGTTGAAGTATTACAAGTGAAGAAATATGTGTTTTCTTAGTAGTCCATAACTTTGCAAACTATGCTGGTCAAGGAAACAGATCTGTAGTTTAGAGCTGTATCCCTCCTTCCCTTTTTGAAGATGTAGGTGTGTGTGAGTGTGTTTGCTTGTGGTAACCTTTATTGATATCTTGACTATGCTTCCCATCTAACCCGAGATTTTAAAACAGAGGTGTACTTATCGAAGTGACAGACAGGGTTAGCACACAAGAAACGCTATTATTCTCTCTTTCTTATACCTCCAAGTGGCTTAGCCAGGAGAGAAGCTGTAAGAACCAACTAGAGAAAATTAAATTGGGATATTTTGGGTCGGAAACCAGGCGTAATAATGACTAAGTTTCTATAACAGGTGTTCATCCCCATTCAAATGGGGAGTAACTGTGACAAATAAATTGGTGTAGACTATCACGTCTTTTATTACACAAACCACCCACAAGACGAATTTTTTAAAGCATAACCTAGAGCAAGAAGAGAGAACACTGTTCCACACAGGAAACTTATTAAGAAGCTGCAAGCAATGACTAGAATAGGTGCAAATGTTTTGGAATGAATAAAAACTTACTTAGAAGGAAGGGAAAAGAGGGTTAGAGTAAGACACTCAGTGTCTGAATGGAGAAAAGTTATTAGTGGAGTTCCAAAGGGTTCAGTTTTAGGGCCACTTTTGTTCCTTGTATATGTAAATGACCTACCAGAGTCTGTAAATTCATTCATGAATAAGTTTGAAGATGATGCAAATATTGTGAAGAAAGTAAGAAACGAGAACAATGGTAGAGAACTTCAGGAAGATCTAATTAGTCTGCATAAGTGGTCTGAAAAGTGGCTAATAAAATTCAGTTC
>JAXCGZ010002932.1:12500-20000 GCA_037179515.1 Halocaridina rubra | reverse complement strand
ATGTGTGTATGTGGATGTGTTCGTATGTGTGTGAGTGTGTGCGTGTGGTGTGTGTGTGTGTGTGTGTGTGTGTGTGTGTGTGTGTGTGTGTGTGGGGATTTCCTAATTGTGCTTACAGGAAAGAGCCATATGCCCGTCTCCTGGTCGGTTACATCTTTGTGCTCATTGATGCTTATCATATTTGTCCTTAAAACTATGAATTGAGTTTTCATTAACTATCTCCTCACTTAGCGAATTCTAATCACCAACTACTATTACACTAAAAAGGTACTTCTTTACATCATGCAAAGTAGTTTTCTTACCAAGCTTCAAACTATGACCTCTAGTTCTAGAGTCAGCCATATCAAATATCGATCCCTAGCCACTCTGTCAAAACCATGAGGGAATTTAAAAAACGTCACCATATCCCCTCTAATGATTTTAGCTTCGAGTGATTGTAAATCTGATTCCCGCAGCACACCTTTTAAAAAAATGGGATGTGGGTGAGAGATAAGTTAATTAGTAAAAGAAATAAAAGGCAAAAACAATATAATAAAATATAATGAAAATTAAAATGCCATAAGAAAGGAGCTGAATTCGAGACCATTGCGTTTTGTTGTGATATCTCAATTATTTTTGGTTAAAGTCAAAGGTGTGGAAGGGACAGTAGTGGTGTCCGACATACATGCAAACTTACAAACAAATACATCATCCATCAACCCATCCATCCATCCATACATACATACATACATACATACATACATACATACATACATACATACATACATACATACATACATACATACATACATACATACATACATACATACATACATACATACATACATACATACATACATACATACATACATACATACATACATACATACATACATACATACATACATACATACATACATACATACATACATACATACATACATACATGATGATGCAAAGATTGTGAAGAAAGTAAAAAACGAGAACAATGGTAGAGAACTTCAGGAGGATCTAAATAATCTGCATGAGTGGTCAGAAAAGTGGCTAATGAAATTCAATACTTCAAAATGTAAGGTAATGAGAATGGGTACAAGTGCAAGAAGGCCCGAGCTTGACTACTCGGTGGCTGGAGTACAACTTCAAGAGACAGAAAATGAGAGAGATCTAGGAGTAAACATAATGGCAGATTTGTCTCCAGAAATACATATAAATGGCATAGTAAGGGCAGCATATGCATTCTTATCAAATGTAAGGGTAGCCTTCAGGCACATGGACAAGGAAATGTTCAGAAATATTTATGTAACCTATGTGAGGCCAAAACTCGAATATGCAGCCCCCTTTTGGAATCCGCACTTGAAAAAGCACATAGCTAAGCTTGAAAAAGTTCAAAGACATGCCACGAAACTGGTGCCAGAAATACGCAATCTCAGTTATGATGAGAGGCTGAGGGAATTAGACTTACCATCACTCGAAGCTAGAAGAGTGAGGGGGGATATGGTGACAGTCTTTAAATTCCTTCATGGTTATGATAGAGTGGATAGGGATCGATATTTTGATATGGCTGGCTCTAGAACTAGAGGTCATAGTTTGAAGCTTCGTAAGAAAACTTCTTTGCAGGATGTAAGGAAATACTTTTTCAGTGTAAGAGTAGTTGATAATTGGAATTGGCTAAGCGAGGAGGTGGTTAATGCTATCTCAATCCATAGTTTTAAGGACAGGTATAAGTATCACTAAGTCTAAAATGGAAGCGATCAGGAGACGGGAAGATACGAGCTTTGGGCTCTTTCCCGTAAATACAATTAGGTAATCACAATTAGGTAATCACATACATACATATTCCATCATGGTTATGACAGAGTGTATAGGGATCGATATATTGATATGTCTGGCTCTAGAACTAGAGATCATAGTTTGAAACTTCGAAAGAAAACTTCTTTGCAGGATATAAGGAAGTACTTTTTTTTTTTTTTAGTATAAGGGTAGTCGATAATTGGAATTGGCTTAGCGAGGAGGTAGTTAATGCTAACTCAATCCATTGTTTTAAGGACAAGTATGATAAGTATCACTAAGTACAAAATGGAACCGACCAGGAGACGGGAAGTTATGAGCTTGGGGCTTTTTTCCAAAAGCACAATTAGGTAATTACATACATACATACATACATACATACATACATACATACATACATACATACATACATACATACATACATACATACATACATACATACATGCATACATACATACATACATTCTTACATACATACATACATACAAACACATATACTCATATATCGTCACAGAAAAGCACCAGAGAAACCGACTTGAGCAAGGAATAAAATAAATGGGAGAGCGAACTAAGACGCGAAATAATTCAGAGCACCTTCAAATATTCTTGAGGGCAAATTAAAGCTGTGCTCACCATAGTCTAGGAACTGAAGTTCACCCCTTCGGAACTACCTATGCGCCAATACGTGTTAGGGAAGTGATGGAACATTTAATGCGATGCGAGATAAACCAGCTGCGGCTGTCGAGAATCACTGCAGATGATCCTTACCCACTTACTCTCTGGGTGGTTCGAGCAGGGTAGTAGGGGTAATTGTGGCAGCCCTTTATTCTCAAGGAGCTAAGAGGAATAATCGAGGCATATTGGTTTCTAGTGAATGTGTACTTTGACTCTTACCAGGGAGATTGTCACCACTGTGCATGGGAGTAGACACAGGCTGGAGCTGGGGGAATAAGGCTGGATGCCCTTTCTAACGCCATATGATGGATTGAACACGCGTTTGTCAGGCTGGTTAACTCAAGAATTGCGTGTTTTACCACTGAATTTGTAAAAAAAAAAAAAAAATTACAGTAAAAAAAAAATAGAAAAAATGCTTCCGAATTTTTCGTATAGTGAGAAAGGCAGCTATGTTTCTTAATAGTTCAATCTCTTTTCTAAGAGCAGCCTCCTGAAAAAGTTCTGAAGCGCCTTGAAAAAAGTCCCTCTTATGAGTTCAGTCTTATTCCTTACAACAACCTCTTGGAAATGATTTAAGACTTCCTGAAAATAAGTCCTTTTGATTGTTCAGTCTCTTTCCATACAACAGTCTCTTGAGAAAAGTTATGAAGCTCCGGATAAACTGGAGAAGACGCACCTCAGTGCTCTCAGTTCTAGAGGGCGCTCCTCATGATTGGCCAACTGGAGATAACCTAACCTAAGCTAATATAAACTAACTTAACCTAACCTAACCTAACTTAGCCTAACCTGACCTGACCAACCTAACTTAAGGTGCTCTATCTCCAGTTGCTTAATTATGAGAAGCGATATCTTCAGTTGACCAATTGTGAGGAGTGTTTTCTCCAGTTGACAGTGCTGAGGTGCGTCTTCTCTAGTTTATCCGAAGCTTCTTGAAAATAGGTTCCTCTTAATAGTTCAGTCTCTTTACATACAAAAGTCTGTTGGGAAAAGTTATGAAGCTCCTTGAAAATAAGTTCCTCTTGATGGTCCAGTCTCTTTCCTTGCAGCAGTCTATTGGGAAAAGTTATGAAGCTCCAGGAAAATAAGTTCCACTTGATAGTTCAGTCTCTTTCCATACAATAGACTCTTGGGAAAAGTTCTGAAGCTCCTTAAAAATAAGTCCATATTATTCCAGTCACTTTGCTTAGAATCTTGAGAAACACATTTGTTCACTAGAATCTTACAGGTTTTAGATACAAATTTTGCAATTATATAACTAAAATAGGCTGCTATAACTAATGACCGCACAACATAGGAACCATAACATAATTTTTTTCTCATCTTTTATTAGTCTAGCCAATTTTTTTTTTTTTTTATAGCTTTCAAAATTTATTATAATTCTCCAAATTATAATAGTTGTTGCTAAAAAAATTTCTTCGCTTTCTATGACATATTTTGTCACAGAAACTGCAATTATGAAATGGGTAACAAAATAAAAATACTAATGCTTAGAGCCGAAATCACAAGATATATGATTCCCCCCCCTTTTAGTTAATAAATGAAGACATTAATAATAATAATAATAATAATAATAATAATAATAATAATAATAATAATAATAATAATAATAATAATAATAATAATAATAATAATAATAATAATAATAATAATAATAATAAAAGGACAATAACCTTTTTATATTTTCCATTTGGGATCTACATGCTACTAACTCTTGTAGGAGAGCAGTATCCAGGGAATGGTGAGGTGACATTTGGGAGTGTGGTAGGAAGGGTGTCTGGAGTGGAAAGGTTTTGTTGGTAAGTGAAGAGATGAATAAGTGTGTGGTGGAATGGAAGGCAGTATCTTCTCGAATAATAGTGGCTAAAATGAGTCCGGGAGGCGAGGTTTGGGCGTTTATGAGGGCATATGGCCCAACTAGTGAAAACAGTGAAGAAGAATGAGAAGAATTTTGGATGAACATGAACGAGTATATGAAAGATTTGGGAATGACTGTAAATGTGGTATTGATGGAAGATTTCAATGCTAGAGTAGTGAATGAGCCAGTGGATGTGTAACAGAGAAGTATGGAATACCTGGTTGGAATGAGAGTGGAGAGAAAATGATAGAAATGTGTATTGCGGGAGAGATGATAATTGCCTATACAGTATTTAAAAAGGAGGATGTTCAGAAGTATGCCTTGGTCCGAGTAGATAATGGTAGAGTACTTGACAGAACACTATTGGATTATGTTGTGGTGTACAGGAGAGTGACTGGAAGAGAACTGGATATGAATGTACTGAAAGGTGCTAGTGGTGGAATATCTGATTATTATTTAGTGGGGAGTAGAGTGGGAGTGGCGGTAAAGTGAAGCAAAAGGCGAAGCGATAGAGGAAGAAAGGTTCTAATAGTGAGTGAACTGAATAAGAATGAGAAACACTATGATAATAAGGCTAGTCTGATGAATGTGTGGAATGTAGTGATAAAGTGAAGGAGGGAGTGGAAGAAGAATGGGGTTATCTCAAGGACAAAGTTTGAAGTGTGCAGAGGCAGTGTGAAGAAGGAAACTAACAGGTAGAAGTATAAGGAAAGGTAGTGAATGGTGAAATGAGGAGGTGAGTGCAGTAGTGGCTGAAAAGAAGCAAGTGCTTTAGGTATGATTGCAGGTAGGTAATATATAGGCATATGAAAGGCATAGTGCAAAGAGGAGGTTAGTGAATCGTGTGGTGAGGGAGGCAAAGAGAGAAGCGGATGTCAGATGGAGTAAGAATTTGTGTGATAATTATGAAAGGAACAAAAAGATGTCTTGAAAGAGAGTGAAAAGAGTGAGGAGAGGCGAGTCTGGTAGAGAGGAGAGAGTGAAAGGAGAAAATGGACAATTGCTAATAGACGAAATAAAGGTGATATATATATATATATATATATATATATATATATATATATATATATATATATATATATATATATATATATATATATATATATATATATGGCCTCATTCCCCCTCATAAGGAGGGTGGTCAAGCCAAGAAATAAGCATTCACCAGCATCCACACATACATCAACTACTCCTCTTAGCTCCTTGGGGATAAAAGGGCTGCCACTTTTCCCCCCTTCCACCTTCCTTGAGTCACCCACAAGGTAGGCAGGCGAGGATATTTGACAATGAAGCCTGACAGTCACAGCTAGTTTACCCCCACCCCTTCATCGCAAGGCAACTCCCCTCATACCCATTCATCACAATTCACTTAGATTGCAGGTGCAAGAAATCTCTTTGGCCAGTGTCACCTATCCACAATCTTCCTTCACTCATTCCTACCTCTTGTATGCTCTCTTCCCTGCTTTACTGACATTCCATGTGCATTCAATGGCCTTATCGTGCCAACCATCCATCTCATTCTAAGTTTTCCTCTTGGCCTAACTACAACTACTTCTGCACTCTACACTCTCCTTGTTATTTTTTTAATGAGTGTGAAACCGGGACAGGCAAATACTGCCCTCATCAATATAGGCCCGAGCACGAGAAAACACCAAGACGAAGGAAAAGAAAAGGTCAAGGACAAGGCAGAGATGAGGTAATGATACACAAAGGAAAATGACAGACAGAAAAAATAGTCAGAGTACAGAAGACCTAGAGATATGGAGGATTAGGCCCTGAGATGACGACAGATCTGCTTTTTGAAGGAAGATAGGTCATAAAAATTAGGGAAGACAGAAGTAGGGAGTTCCAGAGTCTGGATGTAGATGGGAAAAAGTTATTAGGTCATCATTCATCCATTCCATTGTCCAAAATTCCCTAGCTTCAATCCATCTGTGTCCACCCTGAAATGGGAACTAATAATGACATAAAACATAAAAAGTATATATATATATATATATATATATATATATATATATATATATATATATATATATATATATATATATATATATATATATATATATTATATGGATTGGATTCTGTTTTACGTCACGAACTCCCTTTTCTACTAAGGGCTAGGACGGTTGCCTTCTTACGAAGGACTTGTTTTGGCAATGTAATCGTTACCCTGAGTGTATGCCCTTACTAACCTCAGTCCGTGACGGGGCGCGAACCCTCGACCTGCCGCCTCAGAGTCGCAGACGCTACCATTTAGCCACGGAGACTACAATATATATATATATATATATATATATATATATATATATATATATATATATATATATATATATATATATAGGGGGGTCTACGACTCACATCAAAGTTCCGCTTCTGAAACATGATGTAACCCGAATTTCAGTGTAAGTCGGAACACAACTAAATGAGCACCTACTTATACATCACCCTCCTATGATAATGCAATAGGAAAGTTTCTCCCTTTTTCATGCATTTCAGTACCTCTAATTTCGCTTCCATGGTGATAACCTTCCTTTTTTTTTAAAGCATTGTCATCTGAAAAATCTGCATTATGCTTGGGAAACATACTACAGGCCAAAAATTATCAAACAAGAAGCAAAATAACTTATGGGAGATGCACTGTAAACACGAAACATCATAACTTGAGAACAACGTATACCGAGGACCCCCTGTGTGTGTGTGTGTATATATATATATATATATATATATATATATATATATATATATATATATATATATATATATATATATATATATATATATATATATATAAGTATGCATGTATGTATATATGAATAATATTTTACCCTTGACAATGACTAGAACCTAAAAAACATAATTACTATGCAAAAGTGCTGCCAACTACGCCACTGAAGGTCTAAAAGAAGAAGCAAACCTTACAGCTAACTGCTATACTAGGAATGAACGTTTTCTTTCTGAATGCCTTTTTGTTCATATTACAGCTTCTTACCAACCTCACTCATGACTTCATTTTCGAATTTAATTCAAATCCCATGTTATAGCATGTGTTTATAATCAAATAAACACATAAGCATATGTGAAAACATGGATCATATTTTACCCCTGACCGTGACTCAAACCTTAGACACATAATTACTGTGCCAAGGCGCAGGGATAAAATATGATTCATATTTCCAAATATGTTAATGTGTTAATTTGATTAT
>JAXCGZ010002932.1:0-2500 GCA_037179515.1 Halocaridina rubra | reverse complement strand
CAAGATCAACAACAAAATCAATATCATATATATCATAATAATAAATAAATAAATAAATAAATAAATAAATAAATGAATAAATAATAATAATAATATTAATACATACATACATATACCTTGGCTGTTTCCCCCTTAAATTGGGGGGTAGCCGACATAAAAAAAGGAAAACAGTTTGGGGAGAAGTTATTCTCCCCCCCACTCCCCTTCTTCTTTGACGTCTCACAGGAGGTTGGTGCAAGGGGGGGGGGATTCCCAGTATAATAATAATAATAATAATAATAATAATAATAATAATAATAATAATAATAATAATAATAATAACAATGATGATAATAATGATAATAATGATGGTAATAATTAATAATAATAATAATAATAATAATAATAATGATGATGATGATGATGATGATGATGATGATGATGATGATGATGATGATGATGATGATGATGATGATGAATAATAATAATAATAATAATAATAATAATAATAATAATAATAATAATAATAATAATAATAATAATAATAATAATAATAATAATAATAATAATAATCATAACAGAAGAAGAACTGAATTACCTGAACCTCACCATACAAGTTCGCTAAACAAGGTAGATCTGGATTAAACATAAAGTAAATGTAAAAGTACTAATGAAATGAAGAACTTGTTCATCTTATCCCGAGATCCTCCGTTGCGCAAACTGACTTCACTGTCGTAGGAACGAAGACAAAAGTAAAAAAAAAAAATAATATTGAACTTGAGGCTCCTCTACCTCCTATGCTTTCTTCTCTCTTAAGGGGGGTCTACACTGTCAAGCGGTTCGTCGAACGCGGTTCGACAGACAAGTGTTTGAAGTGATGTTCGAACGTGTGAACGGGGTATTTGGTTGTCGAACACGGGGTATTTGGTTGTCGAACACGGAACGTGTTCGACAACCAAATACCCCGTTGACACGTTTGAACATCACTTCAAACACTTGTCTGTCGAACCGCGTTCGACGAACCGTTTGACCGCGTAACCCCCCCTTTACTCTACCATTTCTTCTTTCCTTCTCCAAAAGAGGGGTCTAGAATACCGCCTCCTTGTTCCCCTGCATTTCAAGTTACAAAATGGGGCGGATCTAGCCTTCCAAATCACAAAATGGGGCGGAGCTAGACTCTGAATCCCTTTCATTATATTTACCTTTCGCGACTATAGAGGTTTTACTTTGATTCGTCCATTCGCTTCTAGAAGGGGGTCTGGATGTTGTATATATATATATATATATATATATATATATATATATATATATATATATATATATATATATATATATATATATATATATATATATTCCTTTGTGTGACATTGGCTCATCTATGCCTTGTCCTTAACCTTTTTCTTTTCCTTCGTCTTGGTATTTTTTCGTGCCCGGGCCTTTATTGATGAGGGCAGTTTCTGCCTGTCTCGGTGTTACACTCATAAAAAAAATAATATATATATATATATATATATATATATATATATATATATATATATATATGTTTCTATTTATTTATTTGTTTAGAGACACAGACAGATAGGTAGTATTAAATATTAAGGATACCAAAATAATTTTTGCCATTTTGGGTATCAATATAAATCCCAATTCGAACGGTGATAGACACATGTGGGAGTTGAGGAATGAAGACTGGATACCCTTCCTAGCGCTCAGCAGTGGTCTCTGACATGGGCTTTTCACTTCCCGATTCGAGCGCTTTAATCACTGCGATACTGCGGCTCCCTTCGGAAACAAAACAATACAGGTGTCAATATAAGGTGTGACATGGAACTTTCTCACTTGCAGTGAATAAACACAGAGGCCTTAAAGGTGAGCATACATCGCTCAGAAGTCTCTCTCTCTCTCTCTCTCTCTCTCTCTCTCTCTCTCTCTCTCTCTCTCTCTCTCTCTCTCTCTCTCTCTCTCTCTCTCTCTCTCTCTCTCTCTTTCTCTCAATTTTCAATCCTCCTCCTCCTCCCCCTCCTTCTTCTTCTTCTTCATCATCTTATCCTCCTCCTCCTCCTTCTCCTACTTCTTCTGCTTCATCTTCTTATCCTCCTCTTCCTCCTTCTCCTGCTTCTTCTTCTTCTTCTTCATCTTCTTATCCTCCTACTCCCCTTCTTCTTCTTCTTCTTCTTCTTCTTTTTCTTCTTCTTCTTCTTCTTCTTCTTCTTCTTCTTCTTCTTCTTCTTCTTCTTCAGAAATATCAACAGGTCTTCTTGAAGAGTGAACATGCAGTCACCGAAAGCCAGTTGTGATGGTATCACGGCTTCACTTACCTATGACCTACAAGGAACATTCCGAAAACCATTATCAATATTGGAATGCTCTTGCCTTGTGCAAGCCTATCTCTAATTCCCTTTACCCACTACTTTTTTATGTGTGACACCTAGGGGGCCAAAGAAAATTTTCCTCATCGACCCGGGTACCCCCCCAAAACATAAGAAAATTTACCATTTACGCAAAATCTCATTTTGTTACT
>JAXCGZ010002931.1:17500-29448 GCA_037179515.1 Halocaridina rubra | reverse complement strand
ATATATATATATATATATATATATATATATATATATATATATATATATATATATATATATATATATATATATATATATATATATATATATATATATATATATATATATATATATATATATATATATATATATATATATATATATATATATATATATATATATATATATATATATATATATATATATATATATATATATATATATATATATATATATATATATATATATATATATATATATATATATATATATATATATATATATATATATATATATATATATATATATATATATATATATATATATATATATATATATATATATATATATATATATATATATATATATATATATATACCATTCCTATGCATTTTTGGAGACAAATCGGCCAGTATGATTACTCGATCTCTCTCATTCTCTGTCTCTTGAAGTTCTACTCCTGCCTCCAAGTAGTCAAGCTTGGGTTTTCTTGCACTTGTATCCATTCTCATTACTTTACATTTTGAAGCATTGAATTTCATTAGCCACTTTTCTGACCACTCATGCAGACTATTTAGATCATCCTGAAGTTCGATACCATTGTTTTTGTTTCTTACTTTTTTCACGATCTTTGCATCATCTGCAAACATATTCATGAATGAGTTTACAGATTCTGTTAGGTCATTTACATATACAAGGAACAATGGTGGCCGTAAAATTTAACACTGTGAAACTCCACTAATAACTCTTCTCCATTCAGACACTGAGTATCTTACTCTAGCTCACTGTTCTCTTCCTTTTAAGAAAGTTTTTATCTATTTAAAGATATTTCCACCAATTCTTGCCATTGTTTGTAGCTTCCTAATAAGTCTCCCTTGTGGAACAGTGTCAAATGCATTCAGGAAGTATAGGAATATGCAATTTGCACAGCCCTCTCTTTCCTGTAAGATTTGGCTTACCTCATCATAAAATTCTAATAACTTTGTTACTGATGATGTATCTTCTCTGAAGCCATATGTGTGTATCTGTGTGTGTATGTACGTATATGTGTGTTGCAAATAAAACGAGAAATTACTTAGAACCGGCTTTGACTATATTCCTTACCTAACCTATCCTAACGTAACCTAATCTATAAAAGTTTATCTCTCCACTACCACTATCTTCCTTTGCTTCTGCTACTGTTCTCCAAACTGCACCGAGTTTGTGCCTCTCTTTGAATATCTGTCCTCGTGCCATGAGTCCTTATCTTCTCACCCACATGCCGAAGTTCTCTACATTGGAGACTTCAATGTACAATATAGTGAGTGACTTCATTCTTCTCACACTGATGTGGAAGGAACCGAGGCCATTTCTCTATTACTCACGATCTGGAGCAAATTTTCAAACATCCTACTCGTGTTCCTGATCGTCACGAACATGCTGCAAATACTCTTGACCTATTTTTTAACTCTTCTAACCCTTCAAGCCACTCTTATTCTATGCTTTCCCCTCTTGGTAAATCTGACCACTCTATGATCTCAGTCTCTTCCATTTTCGCTCCCCCACCACCAATCCCTCCTACTCAGCGCCGCCTTTGGCACTTCGAGCATACCCAACATGAAAATTTGCGTAACTTTCTCTTTGACTTCCCATGGCATAACTACTGCTTTCGGTCCTGCAACCCTGATCAGGTAGCTCTAAAAGTTGCCGAGATCATAACCGCGGGAATGGAGGCGTACATCCCCTCTTCTATAAAAACTTTTTCTCCCCCTAAACCTTGGTTTGATCGTGCCTGCTCCATGGCCATCCAGGCTAGGAATCGGGCTCACCAATCTTACCAAGCCTCTCCTTCCGATTTAACTCGCTCTGCTTTTATTATAGCTAGGAATCGCTGTTCTGCTCAGATTCGTAGGTCTAAGGCTTCCTTTATAAGAAGGAAAGTTGATGACCTTAACTCCTCTCCCACTGACAAATGCTTCTGGTCCTTAGCCAAAACCCTCTCCAAAAACTTCTGTAATTCTAGCTTTCCCCCTCTCATTCGTTGTGATGGTTCTATAGCTTGCTCTCTCACTGACAAAGCCACTCTCTTTGGCTCACATTTTTCCGCCAACTCTTCTATAAATGATTCCAGCACACCTGTTCCTAAGTCTTTACCCCTCTCTAACCGTATGCCCTCCCTTATCCTTTCTTCACGCAAAGTTCATAAGGTTCTTCGCTCGCTAAAGACAAACAAGGCATCTGGTCCCGATGGTATCCCTGCAAAGTTCCTGAAGGAGTTTGCAGATGAACTGGCTCCCTTGCTTTGCCGTCTTTTTTGCCTCATTCTGTCAAACAGTATCTATCCTTCATCTTGGATGCATGCTCTAGTTCAACCTGTCCCTAAGAAGGGTGACCGTTCTTTTCCTTCTAACTACCAACCTATTGCCCTAACCTCCTCTATTGCTAAAATTTTCGAAACTTTGCTCAATTCTCACTCCTTGAAACACCCTGAATCTAACTAACTTATCTCCAGTCACCAGTACGGCTTCAGCAAGGCAGGATCCACTGGTGATCTCCTGTCCTATCTTACTCATGTATGGTCATCTTCTCTGAGGAACTATGGGGAATCCTTTGTCGTTGCCCATGATATCTCTTAGGCTTTTGACAAAGTCTGGCACAAGGCTCTGTTGGCCAAACTCCCTGCCTATGGCTTTACCCCTTCTTTCTGTTCTCTGATTTCCAGTTTTCTTACTGACCATATTATATCTGTAGTTGTTGATGGCGCAACATCTAACCCTTTCTCTGTTACCAGTGGTGTTCCACAGGGCTCTGTTCTTTCACCTACTCTCTTCCTTCTCTTCATCAATGATCTTTTACAATCCCCATCTTCCTCTCTTCTTCATGCCTTTGCTGATGATTCTACCCTTCACTTTTCCTCTGCCTTTTCTTCACAACCTTCATCTGTTACTCGTAATCAATCTCGTATCACTCTTTCTTCTACTCTTAACTTCGATTTGTAGAGAGTATCTGAATGGGGCACTCAAAATTTAGTTAAATTCACTGCCTCCAAGACACAGTTTCTGGCTGTCTCTTTATCATCTTCTCCTCCTGATAACTCTATTGTCTTCGAAACTAATAAAATTTACCCTCTTAACTCTATCAACATATTAGGAATCCATATAGCCTCTAACTTGTCTTGGAGGAATCATATAATCCAAATTGCTAAATCTTCATCCAAAAAATTGGGGGTTTTGTTTCAATTTCGTCATTACTTTTCCTCTTTGCAGTTACTTAAAATTTACAGTGGTCTTATCTGTCCCTGCTTAGAATACTGCTCACACATCTGGGGTGCTTCTTCCTTTCTTATCTTCTTGATAGGGTTGAATCTAAGGCAGTCAGGCTCATTAATGATCCTTCTCTTACTTCTAATCTGGATTCTCTCTCTCTTCGCCGTAAGGTATCTTCCTTTTCACTTTTCTATCACTACTACTTCCATCGCTGCTCTGATGAGTTGGCGAGTTGCATCCCTCCCCCACTGCCGAGGCCGGGTAACACTCGCCAAGTGGTCTCATCTCACAGGTACTGTGTGGAGATTTGTAGCTCGCGGATTGGTCGGTGCACCGTCTGCTTCTTCCCATCTACCTCCAGACTCTGGAACTCTCTTCCCGCTTCTGTCTTTCCTAATTCTTATGACCTTTCATCCTTCAAAAATCAGATCTATCGTCATCTCAGAGCCTAGTCCTCCATATCTCTGGGTCCTCTGTACTTTGACTGTTGTTTCAGTGTGTCGTTTTCCTTTGTGTGTCATTCCTTCATCTCTGCCTTGTCCTTAACCTTTTTCTTTTCCATCGTCTTGGTATTTTCTCGTGCCCGGGCCATTATTGATGAGGGCAGTTTCTGCCTGTCCCAGTGTCACTCATATATATATATATATATATATATATATATATATATATATATATATATATATATATATATATATATATATATATATATATATATATATATATATATATATAAAGTTGTGTTTGGAAACTTAAGAAATAAGTGTTACTAAGTGCAATAATTGTTACTTAGGCTTCTGACTAGTCAGAACTCCTCCAAACTAATTTCGGGTTTTAACTGCAACATGTGTATATATATATATATATATATATATATATATATATATATATATATATATATATATATATATATATATATATATATATATATAAATTATATATATATATATATATATATATATATATATATATATATATATATATATATATATATATATATATATATATATATGTATATATACATATATATATATATATATATATATATATATATATATATATATATATATATATATATATATATATATATATATATATATATATATATATATATATATATATATATATATGTATATATATATGTATATATATATATATTTATATATATATATATATATATATATATATATATATATATATATATATATATATATATATATGAATAATTTTTTTTTTACCCCGACCGGGACTCGAACCTAGGACTTATAATTACTAAGTCAAGGCGCTACCAACTACACACCACAGAAGGTATAAAAGGAATCCAACCTTATAGCTTATATCTGCTATACTTAGGGATGAACGCATTCCATCTGAATGCCGCTGTGTTTATATTACAGATTCCCCAACCTCACTCGTGGCTTCATTTTAGCATTTAATTCAATTCCCAATCTCATTCGGGTCATACAATAACCAAGCAAGCACATTACATATGTGAAAACATGAATCATTTTTTACCCCGACCGGGACTCGACCTAGGACTTATAATTACTAAGTCAAGGCGCTACCAACTACACACCACAGAAGGTATAAAAGGAATCCAACCTTATAGCTTATATCTGCTATACTTAGGGATGAACGCATTCTATCTGAATGCCACTATGTTCATATTAAAGATTCCCCAACCTCACTCGTGGCTTCATTTTAGCATTTAATTCAATTCCCAATCTCATTCGGGTCATACAATAACCAAGCAAGCACATTACATATGTGAAAACATGAATCATTTTTTACCCCGACCGGGACTCGAACCTAGGACTTATAATTACTAAGTCAAGGCGCTACCAACTACACACCACAGAAGGTATAAAAGGAATCCAACCTTATAGCTTTTATCTGCTATATTTAGGGATGAACGCATTCTATCTGAATGCCACTATGTTCATATTACAGATTCCCCAACCTCACTCGTGGCTTCATTTTAGCATTTAATTCAATTCCCAATCTCATTCAGGTCATACAATAACCAAGCAAGCACATTACATATGTGAAAACATGAATCATTTTTTACCCCGACCGGGACTCGAACCTAGGACTTATAATTACTAAGTCAAGGCGCTACCAACTACACACCACAGAAGGAATAAAAGGAATCCAACCTTATAGCTTTTATCTGCTATACTTAGGGATGAACGCATTCTATCTGAATGCCACTATGTTCATATTACAGATTCCCCAACCTCACTCGTGGCTTCATTTTAGCATTTAATTCAATTCCCAATCTCATTCAGGTCATACAATAACCAAGCAAGCACATTACATATGTGAAAACATATGTAATGAAGCCACGAGTGAGGTTGGGGAATCTGTAATATGAACATAGGGGCATTCAGATAGAATGCGTTCATCCCTAAGTATAGCAGATATAAGCTATAAGGTTGGATTCCTTTTATACCTTCTGTGGTGTGTAGTTGGTAGCGCCTTGACTTAGTAATTATAAGTCCTAGGTTCGAGTCCCGGTCGGGGTAAAAAATGATTCATGTTTTCACATATGTAATGTGCTTGCTTGGTTATATATATATATATATATATATATATATATATATATATATATATATATATATATATATATATATATATATATATGTATATATATATATATATATATATATATATATATCTTCTTCTTCTTCTTCTTCTTCATCTACATCTTTTTCCCACTTTTATGTGGGGTCGATGTGTCTGGCCAGTACAGATCTTTCTCTTTTTCCCACTTATGTGGGCTCGAGTTATCTGTACTGGCCAGATTATGGTTTTGGCAAAAGTTTTATGGCCGGATGCCCTTCCTGCCGCCAACCCTCCCCATTTACCCGGGCTTGGGACCGGCACCAAGTGGAGGCTGGCTTGCCCCCCTCAGTGGCTGGGTTATATATATATATATATATATATATATATATATATATATATATATATATATATATATATATATATATATATATATATGTATATATCTATCTATCTATCTATATATCTATCTATCTATCTATATATATATATATATATATATATATATATATATATATATATATATATATATATATATATATATGTATATATATATATATATATATATATATATATATATATATATATATATATATATATATATATATATATATATGTATATATATATGTATATATATATATATATATATATATATATATATATATATATATATATATATATATATATATATATATATATATATATACATATATATATATATATATATATATATATATATATATATATATATATATATATATATATATATATATATATATATATATATATATATATATATATATATATATATATATATATATATATATATATATATATATATATATATATATATATATATATATATAGATATATATATATATATATATATATATATATATATATATATATATATATATATATATATATATATATATATATACATATATATATATATATATATATATATATATATATATATATATATATATATATATATATATATATATATGCAATAATAAAATAAACACATTAACATATGTGAAAATATGAATCATATTTTACCCCAACCGGGACTGAAACTTAAGACACAATTGTTGTGCAAAGTTGCTATCAATTACACCACTGAAGGTCTAAGAAAGAAGCAACCTTACAACTAACTTCTACACTAGGAATGAACACATTCTTTCTGAAAGCCTTATTGTTCATAATACAGCTTCTCCCACCCTCAATCGTGGCTTCGTTTTCTCATTTAATTCAATTCCCAATCTAAATTGTCTTCAACAATAATCAAATAAACACATTAAGATTTGTGATAACATGAAACATATTGCACCCCGACCAGGAATCGAACCTAAGACACGCAATTACTATGCCAAAGTGCTACCAAGAACACCACAGAAGGTCTAACAAAGATGCCAACCTTACAGGTAATTACTATACTAGGAAAGAACACATTCTTTCTGAATGCCTTTTCTGAATGTAAGATTATATGTTTTCACATATGTTAATGTGTTTATATGATCAATGTTGATGTGTATTTAGATTGGAAATTACATGGCATGCGAAAACGAAGCCTCGAGTGAGGTTGGGAGAAGCTGTAATATGAACAAAAAGGCTTTCAGAAAGAATGTGTCCATATCTAGTATAGTAGTTTGCTGTAAGGTTGGTTTCTTTCTTAGACTTTCTGTGGTGTACTTAGTGGCGCCTTGGCACAGTAATTGTGTGTCCTACGTTCGAGTCCCAGTCGAGGGAAAATATGATTCATATTTTCACGTATGTTAATGTGTTTATTTAATTATTGTTGATGCCTGTTTACAATGGGAATTACATTAAATGCGAAAACAAAGCAACGATTGAGGTTGGGAGAAGCTGTAATATGAAAAAAAGGGGCTTTCAAAAATAACGTGTTCATTCCTAGTATAGCAGTTAGCTGTAAGTTTGGCCTTTTTCTAAGACTTCTGTGATGTAGGTGGTAGCACCTTGGCATAATAATTGTGTGTATCAGGCTCGTGTCTCGGTTGGGGTAAAACATGATTCATGTTTGACATATATTATTGTTTATTTGATTATTGTTGCTGCCTGTTTAGATTGGGATTTGAATTCAATACTAAAACGAAGTGACGATTGAGGTTGGGAGAAGCTGTAATATGAACAAAAAAGCATTCAGAAAGAATGTGTTCATTCCTAGCATAGCAGTTAGGTGTAAGGTTGGATTCTTTCTTAGGCCTTTTGTGGTGTAATTAGTAGCACCTTGGCACTGTAATTGTGTGTATTAGGTTCTAGTCCCTGTCGGGGTAAAATATGATTCTTGTTTTCACATATATTAATGTGTATATTTGATTATTGTTGATGTGGGAGAAGCTGTAATATGAACAAAAAAGCATTCAGAAAGAATGTGTTCATTCCTAGCATAGCAGTTAGGTGTAAGGTTGGATTCTTTCTTAGGCCTTTTGTGGTGTAATTAGTAGCACCTTGGCACTGTAATTGTGTGTATTAGGTTCTAGTCCCTGTCGGGGTAAAATATGATTCTTGTTTTCACATATATTAATGTGTATATTTGATTATTGTTGATGTCTGTTTAGATTGGGTTTAAATTAAATGCAACAATGCTGCCACTAGTGAGGTGAGGACACGCTGAAATATGAACTAAAAGTCATTCAGAGAGAATGTTTCATTCCTAGTATAGCACTGAGCTGTATGGATGTTTTTTTTCTTAGACCTTCCGTGGTGTAGTTTGTAACACTTTGGCAGAGTAATTGTGTGTCTTAGGTTTGAGTTCCGGTCTGGGTAAAATGTGATTCATATACATACATTCATACATACATACATACATACATACATACATACATACATACATACATACATACATACATACATACATACATACATACATACATTCATACATACATACATACATACATACATACATACATACATACATACATACATACATGCATAATTATATACAGATAATATGTTGGATATTGAAAAAAATGAGTATGAACCACCAATTGGAAAGAGTGACCACTGTGTGTTGTTGATAGAGTATATCATTGAAGATATTCTGCCTGGGAGTAGAGGCACTGAGGACATGAGGAGGAACTATCCGAAAGGAGATTACATCAAAATGAATGAGCATCTTGCAGTTATTGACTGGAGAACCTTATTTTACAACAAATCTGTACTAGAAATGTATGACATCTTTTGTGAGAAATATGGGGTGATAGTAGATTGCTGCATACCTGTCACCAAAGTAGGTTTAATTCATGCCAGAGAGAATTGGTTCGATAATGGGTGTAAAAGAGCTAAGGAGTGGAGAGACAAATGCTGGAAAAGGTATAGGAGGAGAAAAAACACAAATGCCTGGCAAACCTACAAAAGAGCAAGAAATGACTGCCTAAGTAAAAGAAGAGAGTCAGAGAGAGACTATGAGAGGGACATCACCATGAAGGCTAAAGAAAATCCCAAGCTTTTCCACAGCTTTATCAGAGGAAAACTGAAGGTAAAAGAACAGGTTTTAAGGTTTAAGAGAGCAGATGAAAGCATCACTGAGACGGATGAAGAGATCTGCAAAGAACTGAACAAGGAGTTTAAGTCAGTATTTACAGTAGAAAATATCCCACCCCCTCAGATTGCAGAGATAGAAGCTCAAAGGCCGGTATTAGATAACATCAACCTTACAGCCACAAAGGTATGCAAAGCGCTGATGGAGTTAGATGTTCATAAACCTACAGGTCCTGATGATATATCCCCTCATGTACTTAAAAATGAGCAAACTCAATATCAGTGGCACTAAGTATCATATTTAAAAAGTCACTGGAGTCAGGGGAGATTCCAAGATGCTGGAAACAAGCAAACGTGATACCAATCTTCAAAAAGGGAAGGAGGGATACGGCTCTGAACTATAGACCAGTTTCCTTGACCAACATAGTTTGCAAAGTTATGGAGAAACTACTAAGGAAACATATCTCTCTTCACTTGGAATCCTTCATCTTTTGTCAGTGAGGCAACATGGCTTTAGAGAAGGTAGATCAACAGTAACAAACTTATTAGAATTTTATGATGAAGTAAGCCGAATCTTACAGGAAAGAGAGGGCTGGGCAGATTGCATATTCCTAGACTTTCAGAAAGCGTTTGACACTGTTCTACATGGGAGGCTTATTAGGAAGCTGCAAGCAATGGCTAGAATAGGTGGAAATGTCTTGGAATGGATAAGAACTTACTTATAAGGAAGGGAACATAGGGTTAGAGTAAGACACTCAGTGTCTGAATGGAGAAGAGTTAGTAGTGGAGTTCCACAGGGTTCAGTTTTAGGGCCACTTTTGTTCCTTGTATATGTAAATGACCTACCAGAGTCTGTAAATTCATTCATGAATATGTTTGCAGATGATGCAAAGATTGTGAAGAAAGTAGGAAACGAGAATAAATGATAGAGAACTTCAGGAAGATCTAAATAGTCTGCATGAGTGGTCAGAAAAGTGGCTAATGAAATTCAATACCTCAAAATGTAAGGTAATGAGAATGGGTACAAGTACAAGAAGGCCCAAGCTTGACTACTTGGTGGCTGGAGTACAACTTCAAGAGACAGAAAATGAGAGAGATCTAGGAGTAAACATACTGGCAGATTTGTCTCCAGAAATACATATAAATGGCATAGTAAGGGCAGCATATGCCTTCATATCAAATGTAAGGGTAGCTTTCAGGCACATGGACAAGGAAATGTTCAGAAATATTTATGTAACCTATGTGAGGCCAAAACTCGAGTATGCAGCCCCCTTTTGGAATCCGCACTTGAAAAAGCACATAGCTAAGTTTGAAAAAGTTCAAAGACTTACCACGAAACTGGTGCCTGAAATACATAATCGCAGTTATGATGAGAGGCTGAGGGACTTAGCCTTACCATCACTCGAAGCTAGAAGATTGAGGGGTATATGGTGACAGTCTTTAAATTCCTTCATGGTTATGATAGGGTGGATAGGGATCGATGTTTTGATATGGCAGGCGCTAGAACTAGAGGTCATAGCTTAAAGCTTCGTAAGAAAACTTGTTTGCAGGATGTAAGGAAATACTTTTTCAGTGTAAGAGTAGTTGATAATTGGAATTCGCTAAGTGAGGAGATAGTTAATGCTATCTCAATTCATAGTTTTAAGGACAGGTATGATAAGTATCACTAAGTATAAAATGGAAGCGATCAGGAGACGGGAAGATACGAGCTTTGGGCTCTTTCCAGTAAACACAATTAGGTAGTCACTCTTAGGTAGTCACATACATATATATATATATATATATATATATATATATATATATATATATATATATATATATATATATATATATATATATATATATATATATATATATATATATATATATATTTATATATATATATATATATATATATATATATATATATATATATATATATATATCCGGTTCCGGTTTTACGTCACGGACTCCCTTATCAACCAAGGGCTAGGACGGTTGCCTTCTTGCGAAGGACTTGTTTTGGCAGATGTAATCCTTACGCTGAGTGAATGCCTTTGCTAACCTCAGACCGTGACGGGGCGCGAACTCTCGACCTGACGCCTCAGAGTCGGAGACGCTACCGACTGAGCCACGGCGACTACATATATATATATATATATATATATATATATATATATATATATATATATATATATATATATATATATATATATATATATATATATATATATATATATATGTATATATGTGTGTGTGTGTGTGTGTGTGTGATTACCTAATTGTGTTTACGGGAAGGGACCCAAAGCTCGTATCTTCCCGTCTCCTGAACGGTTCAATTTTCTACTTAGTGATACTTATCATACCTGTACTTAAAAGTATTGATTGAGATAGCAGTAACTACCTCCTCGCTTCGCGAATTTCAATTATTAACTACTCTTACACTGAAAAAGTATTTCCTTACATTCTTGCAAAGAAGTTTTCTTACGAAGCTTCAAACTATGACCTCTAGTTCTAGAGCCAGCTATATCAAAATACCGATCCCTATCCACCCTATCATAACCATGAAGGAATTCAAAGATTGTCACCATATCCCCCCTCACTCTTCTAGCTTCGAGTGATGGTAAGTCTAATTCCCTCAGCCTCTCATCATAACTGAGATTATGTATTTCTGGCACCAG
>JAXCGZ010002931.1:0-12500 GCA_037179515.1 Halocaridina rubra | reverse complement strand
CGTGTGTGTGTTTCTTTAACTGTTCTCAGCATTGGTATGGTTGTATGAGAGAGTCTGTCTATTTGCGTGTGTCCGTGTTCATTTTTTATTCTATTAACCTCCACTCCAAAGGATATGGCTTATTGTAGTTAATGCGGTTGGATTTTAATTTCTTTATGGTTATGTATGTATGTATGTATGTATGTATGTATGTATGTATGTATGCTAGTACTTAATTGTACCTACGGAAAAGAGCCCCACGCTCTTAACTTCCCGTCTCCCGGTCGGTTCCATTTTGTACTTAGTGAAACTTATCAAATTTGTCCTTAAAACTATGTATTGAATTAGCATTAACTACCTCCTCGCTTAGTAAATTCCAATTATCATCTACTCTTACACTAAAAAAGTACTTCCTTACATCCTGCAAAGAAGTTTTCTTGTGAAGCTTCAAACTATGGCCTTTAGTCCTAGTGCCAGCCATATCAATATATCGATCTCTATCCACTCAGTCATAACATGAAGGAATTTAAAAACCGTCACCATATCCCCCCTCATCCTTCTAGCTTCAAGTAATGGTAAGTCTAATTCCCTCAGCCTCTCATCATAATTGAGATTGCGTGTTTCTGGCATCAGTTTCGTGACATGTGTTTGAGCCTTTTCTAACTTAACTACGTGCTTTTTCAAGTGCGTATTCCAAAAGGGGATGCATATTCAAGCTTTGGCGTCACATAGGCTACATAAATATTTCTGAAAATTTCCTTGTCCACGTGCCTGAAGGCTACCCTTACATTTGCTAAGAAAGCATAGGATGCCCTTACTATGCTATTTATATGCATTTCTGGAGACAAACGGCCAGTATGTTTACGCCTTGATCTCTCTCATTCTCTGTTTCTTGAAGTTCTACTCCTGCCATTGAGTAGTCAGGCTTGGGCCTTCTTGCACTTGTACCCAATCTCCTTACCTTACAGTTTGAAGCATTGGATTTCATTAGCCACGTTTTTTTAGCACTCATGCAGACTATTTAGATCTTCCTGAAGTTCTCTACCATAGTTTTTGTTTCTTACTTTTTCACAAACTTTGCATCATCTACAAGAATATTCATGAATTAATTAACGGACTCTGGTAGGTCATTTGCATATACAAGGAACAAAACTGAGCCCTGTGGAACTCCATTACTAACTCTTCTCCATTCAGACACTAAGTGTCTTACCCTAACCCTCTATCCCCTTCTTTCTAAGTAAGTTTTTATCCATTCTAAGATATCTTCACCTATTTTTGCCTTTGCTTGTAGCTTTTTAATAAGTCTCCCATGTGGAACAGTGTCAAATGCTTTCTGGAAGTCCAGAAATATGCAATCTGCCCAACCATCTCTTCCTGTAAGATTCGGCTTGCATCATCATTTAATTCTAATAAGTTTGTTACTGTTGATCTACCTTCTCTGAAGCCATGTTTTCCCATTGACAAAAGTTGCAGGATTCCAAGTGGAGAGACATATGCTAAACAATATCCTCTGGACCACATAATGTTCCAAGCTTTATTATCAGGTCTAAAATCCTAGCTTTATTTTCTTCAAGTTACCAATGCCATGCTGTCTCCAGGGATTCATTTATGCCTGAGGTTACCACTGTCTTCTCTTTATCAAGTACCTGCATAATCAGTGGATTAGCTCTTTCCATCACAACGTCTGTAATTTTTTTCTATTAGTGTTTCTATATAGTCAACCATTTGTATGTTTTCCAGTGCCACCACCTTTACAGCCTCTTTTACTGCCACATTCCTCTTTAGTGCTTCTGCAAAGGAAGCTTTCAAATCACCGTGTTCCGTTTTCAGCTCCTGAAAGTCTTTTCTAAACTGTTCGATGTTTTCCTTTATCTGGACACTCCAAGCTGCAATCTCGTCTCTCTCAGAAGAGAACAGTGAACTAACATTTACTTAATTTAGGTTGTCATTCTGCTGTTTGTTGTTATCTTCTTGTTTAGAAATTCTGGTTTCTAGTTCACTCCTTTCCCCTTTCAGCTTCTGTATTCGTTTTTCTAGTTCTATTCTCGTTTGCCCTTGTGCTTTATTTGCTTACTCCATAAATTTTATTTCTACTCTAAGTGTTTCATTCTCTTTCAGTTTTCTATCCATATTCCGAATTTTATCATCCAGGTTTATTACAAGTGTCTTCAACACCTTGACTTTTTGCTTTAGACTTCTAACAACCACTGCTCCTCCTGCTAAATCCCCTGGGGATCCGCTACCACCCCTCCCCAGACCACTGGATTTATGTATGTATGTATGTATGTATGTATGTATGTATGTATGTATGTATGTATGTATGTATGTATGTATGTATGTATGTATGTATGTATGTATGTATGTATGTATGTATGTATGTATGTATGTATGTATGTATGCAAAAAGCAAGATACATGCATAAACTATATCTATATCAAACCATAATGATTAAATCTATAAGGCTCACAATGGGATGCACCGAGTTCGACTCAGGTGTTTTGAATACTTAAACACAAACATACACACACTCATGAACAACATGCAATTGCAGTGATTTTTTTTCTTAGTTTATATGTCATTATGAAGCTTACCTGCCTGGTACGCTACATATATATATATATATATATATATATATATATATATATATATATATATATATATATATATATATATATATATATATATATATATATATATATATATATATATATATATATATATATATATATATATATATATATATATATATATATATATATATATATATATATATATATATATATATATATATATATATATATATATATATATATATATATATATATATATATATATATATACATATATATATATATATATATTGCATTTATATTTTGTTTAGCACTATCGCTTATTATACGGCAACGGCACACACTAATTTTCTTCATTTTCTATATTCGAGCAAGAATCAAGTACTTCGTATTTTTAGTTTTTCATGAGCTGTCCTGCAGCTTTTTTCTTTTGGTAATAGTTCAAGGTTTCTTTCGTACTCTCTTTAATGTACTGGTTCTGTTTTTGCGTGCGCGTGTGTTTTCTAGTCTGCGCGTGTATGAGTGTGTAATTACCTAATTGTAATTACCAAATTGTGCTTACGGAAAAGAGTCCCAAGCTAGTAGCTTTCCGTCTCCTGGTCAGTTCCATTTTGTACTTAGTGATATTTACTATGCTTGTCGTTAAAACTATGGATTGAATTAGCATTAACTACCTCCTCGCTTATTGACTTCCATATATCACCCACTTTTATATTGAAAAAGTACTTCCTTATATCCTGCAAAGAAGCTTTCTTACGAAGTTTCAATCTATGACCTCTAATTCTAGTTCCAGTCATATCAAAATATCGATCCCTATCCACTCTGTCTTAACCATGAAGGAATTTAAAAACCGTCACCATATCCCCCCTCATTCTTCTAACTTCGAGTGATGGTAAGTCTAATTCCCCCAGCCTCTCATCATAATTAAGATTGCTCATTTCTAGCACCAGTTTCGTGGCATGTGTTTGAACTTTTTCCAGCTTAACTACATGCTTTTTTAGGTGCAGATTCCAAAAAAAGGGGGACGTATATTCAAGCTTTGACCTCACATAGGTTTCATATGTATTTGCTGAACATCTTGTCCATGTGCCTGCAGGCTACCCTTACATTTGCTAGGCTGCCCTTACTAAGCCATTTATATGCATTTCTGGAGACAAATCGCATGTATCTTTACTCTTAGATCTCTCTCATTTTCTGTTTCTTGAAGTTCTACTCCTGCCATTGATTAGTCAAGCTTGGGCCTTCTTGCACTTAGAGCCATTCTCATTACCTTACATTTTGAAGCATTGAATTTCATTATCCACTTCTCTGACCACTCATGCAGACTATTTAGATCTTCCTGAAGTTTTCTACCATTATTCTCGTCTCTTACTTTTTTCACATTCTTTCCATCATATGCAAGCATATTCATGAATGAATTTATAGACTCTGGCAGTTCATTTGCAAATATAAGGAACAAAAGTGGCCCTAAACCTGAACCCTGTGGAACTTCACTGCTAACTCTTCTCAATTCAAACACTGAGTGTCTTACTCTAACCCTCTTTTTCTTTCCTTCTAAGAAAGTTTTTATCCATTCCAAGATATTTCCATCTATTCTTGCCATTGCTTGTTGCTTCTCAAGTCTCCCAAATGGGACAGTGTCAAATGCTTTCTGAAAGTCCAGAAATATGCAATCTGCCCAGCCCTCTCTTTCCTGTAAGATTCAACTTGCCTCATCATAAAATTCATCTGTCTTTGTGATGCTTCCATCTGTTCTCTTTACCTTTATAATCTGTTCCTTTACCTTCAGGCTTTCCTCTGATAAAGCTGTAGAAAAGTTTGACCTTCTAGCCTCTTGCAACAATCTTTTGATCCTTTCCATCTCTTCCTGTGTTCTGTATGGTCTAATGAACACTATTTTGAATTCTTGAAGGTATTTTAGGCTTGCTTTCCTCATCAATATTTCTTTACATGTAGCCCCTCTCTCAAGGGTCACTTTCGTTGGGCTTTCTTTTCTTCCATAGAATATTTACCTAGTTGGTGAATGTTTATAATATCCTCTGGACCACATAATATTCCAAGCTTTATTATCAGATCTAAAATCCTAGCTTTATTTTCTTCAAGTCTCCAATGCCATGCTGTCTCCAGGAAAACATTTATGCCTGAGGTTACCACTGTCTTCTCTTCATCAAGCGCCTATTTAATCAGTGGATTAGCCCTTTCTATCATAATGTCTTTAAATCTTTTAATTAGTGTTTCTTTATAGTCAACCGTTTGTATGCTTTTCAGTGCCACATTCCTCTTTAGTGCATCTGCAAAGAAAGTTTTCATGGCATCATGTTCCGTTTTCAGCTCCTGAAAGTCTTTTCTAAACTTTTCGATGTTTTCCTTTATCTGGACACTCCAAACTACAATCTCGACTCTCTCAAAAGAGAGCAGTGAACTAACATTTAGTTCATTCAGGTTGTCATTCAGCTGTTTGTTGTTATCTTCTTGTTTAGAAATTCTGGTTTCTAGTTCACTCTTTTCTCCTTCCAGTTATTTTATTCATTTTTCTTTTTCTTTTCTCTCTTGCTCTTGTGCTTTATGTGCTTCCTCCAAAAATCTTATTTCTTCTCTAAGTGTTTCATTTTCTTTCATTTTTCTATCCATATTCCGAATTTTATCATACAGGTTTAGTAGAGATGTATTCAATTCCTTGACTTTTTGCTTCAGTCTTGTAATAGCCAGTGCTCCTCATCCTTCATTTCCCAGGATCCTCTACCACCACTCCCCCTACCATTGGATGTATGAGATTACCTACTTGTGATTACCTAATTGTGCTTATGGGAAAGAGCCCCAAGCATGTATGTATGTATGTATGTTTTTATTTCTATAAATGTGACACTGGGACAGACAAAAACTGCCCTCATCAATAAAGGCCCGTGCACGAGAAAATATCAAGATGAAGGAAAAGAAAAAGGTTAAGGGCAAGGCAGAGATGAGGTAATATCGCACAAAGGAAAACGACAAACAGAAAAAACAGTCATAGTACAGAGGACCTAGAAATATGGAGGACTAGGCTCTGAGATGAAGATAGATCTGCTTTTTGAAGGAAGAAAGGTCATAAGAATTAGGAAAGACAGAAGGAGGAAGAGAGTTCCAGAGTCTGGAGGTTGATTGGAAGAAGTAGTCGCTACACCGACCAATCCGTGAGCTACAAATCTCCACACAGTACCTGTGAGATGAGGCCGCTTGGCGAGGCTTACAGCGATGGAAGTAGTATCGATAAAAAAGAGAAAGGGAAGATATCTTGCAGTGAAGAGAGAGAGAGAATCAAGATTAGAAGTAAAAGAAGGATCATTGATGAGTCTGACTGCCTTAGATTCAATCCTATCAAGGAGATAAGTACAAGGAGAAGCACCCTAGATGTGTGAGGAGTCTTCTAAGCAGGGACGGATAAGACCTTTATAAATTTTAATAACTGTAAAGAGGAAAAGTAATGACGAAAACGAAACAAAAACCCCAATTTTTTGGATGAATATTTGGATTATGTGATTCCTCCAAGACAAGTTAGAGGCTATATGGATTCCTAATATTTTGATAGATTTAAGAGGGTAAATTTCGTTAGTTTCAAAGACAATAGGGTTATCATGAGGAGAAGAAGATACAGAGATACCAGAAACTGTGTCTTAGAGGCATTGAATTTAATTAAATTTTGAGTTCTCCACTAAAATACCCTCTGCAAATCGGAGTTGAGAGTAGAAGAAAGAGTGATACGAGACTGGTTATGAGTAGCAGATGAAGGTTGTGAAGAAAAGGCAGAGGTAAAGTGAAGGGTAGAATCATCAGCAAAGCATGAAGAAGAGAGGAAGATGGGAATTGTAGAAGATCATTGAGAAGGAACAGAGTAGATGAAAGAACAGAGCCCTGTGGAACACCACTGGTAACAGAGAAAGGGCTAGATGTCGCACCACCAACAACTACAGATATAAAACGGTCAGTAAGAAAACTGGAAATCAGAGAACAGAAAGAAGGGGTAAAGCCATAGGCAGGGAATTTGGCCAACAAAGCCTTGTGCCAGACTCGGTCAAAAGCTTTAGATATATCAAGGGTGACGACAAAGGATTCCCCATAGTTCCTCAGAGAAGATAGCCATATATGAGTAAGATCGGACAGGAGATCACCAGTGGATCTTGCCTTGCAGAAGCCATACTGGTGACTGGAGATAAGTGACTTAGATTCAAGGCATTTCAGGAAGTGAGCATTGAGAAAAGTTTCAAAAACTTTAGCAATAGAGGAGGTTAGGGTAATAGGTGAGTAGTTTGAAGGAATAGAGCGTTCACCCTTCTTAGGAACAGGTTGAATTGGAGCATGCTTCCAAGATGAAGGATAGATACTGGTTGACAGAATGAGGTGAAAAGGACGGCAAAGCAAGGGAGCCAGTTCATCTGCAAACTCCTTAAGAAACTTTGCAGGGATACCATCGGGACCAGATGCCTTGTTCGTCTTTAGCGAGCAAAGAACCTTATGAACTTTGTGTGATGAAAGGATAAGGGGGGGATTGGGTTAGAGAGGGGTAAAGATTGAGGAACAGGTGTGCTGGAATCGTTTATAGAAGAGTTGGCAGAAAAATGAAAGCCAAAGAGAATGGCTTTGTCAGTGGAAGAGCAAGCCATAAAACCATCAGAACAAATGAGAGGGGGAAAGCTTGAGTTACAGAAGTTTTTGGAGAGGTTTTTTGTTAAGGACAAGAAGCATTTGTTAATGGGAGAGGAGTTAAGGTCATCAACTTTCCTTTTTATAAATAATGCCTTTGATCTTCGAATCTGAGCAGTACAGTGATTCCTAGCTACAATAAAAGCAGAGCGAGTTAACTCAGAAGAAGAGGCTTGGTAAGATCGAGATGCCCGATTCCTGACCTGGATAGCCATGGAGCAGGCACGGTCATACCAAGGTTTAAGGGGAGAGAAAGTTTTTGTAGAAGAGGGGATGTATGCCTCCTTTCCTGCGGCCATGATTTCGGCAACTTTTAGAACTACCTGATCAGGGTTGCGGGACCGAAAGCAGTAGTTATCCCATGGGAAGTCAAAGAGGAAGTTACACTACTTTTAATGTTGGGTATGCTCAAAGTACCAAATGTGGTGCTGAGTGGGAGGGTTTGGTGGAGGGGAACTGGAAGAGACTGAGATCTTAGAGTGGCCAGATTAACAAAGAGGGGAAAACACATAATAAGAGTAGTCATTACCCCGACCGAATGAGATTGGGAATTGAATTAAATGCCAAAATGAAGCCACGAGTGAGGTTGGGGAATCTGTAATATGAACATAGTGGCATTCAGTTAGAATGCGTTCATTCCTAAGTATAGCAGATATAAGCTATAAGGCTGGATTCCTTTTAAACCTTCTGTGGTGTAGTGGTAGCGCCTTGACTTAGTAATAATAAGTCCAAGGTTCGAGTCCCGGTTGGGGTAAAAAATGATTCATGTTTTCACATATGTAATGTGCTTATCTGGTTATTTCATGGCCCAAATGAGATTGGGAATTTAATTAAATGCTAAAATGAAGCCACGAGTAAGGTTGGTGAATCTGTAATATGAACATAGTGGCATTCAGTTAGAATGCGTTCATTCCTAAGTATAGCAGATATAAGCTATAAGGTTGGATTCCTTTTAAACCTTCTGTGGTGTAGTGGTAGCGCCTTGACTTAGTAATCATAAGTCCTAGGTTCGAGTCCCGGTCGGGGTAAAAAATGATTCATGTTTTCACATATGTAATGTGCTTATCTATATATATATATATATATATATATATATATATATATATATATATATATATATATATATATGCCTTGCATTTATGTTTTTTTGTAGCACTATCGCATATAATACGGCAACGGCACACACTAATTTTCTTCATTCTGTATATTCGAGCAAGGATCAAGTACTTCGTATTTTTATTTTTTCATGAGCTATGCTGCAGCATTTTACTTTTGGTAATAGTTCAAGGTTTCTTTCGTAATCTCTATAAAGTACTGGTTTTGTTTGTGCGTACGTTAGTGTGTTCTAGTGCGTGCTTGTATGAGTTTGTAATTACCTAATTGTAATTACCTAATTGTGCTTACGGAAAAGAGTCCCAAGCTCGTAACTTCCCGTCTCCTGGTCAGTTTCATTTTGTAATTAGTGATATTTACTATGCTTGTCCTTAAAACTATGGATTGAGTTAGCATTAACTACCTCCTCGCTTAGCGAATTCCAATTATCAACTACCTCTACATTAAAAAAGTACTTCCTTACATCCTGCAAAGAAGTTCTTTTACGAAGCTTCAAATTATGACCTCTAGTTCTAGTGCTAGTCATATGAAAATATCGATCTTCATCCACTCTTTCATAACCATGAAGGAATTTAAAAACCGTCAACATATCCCCCCTCATTATTCTAGACTCCAGTAATGGTAAGTCTAATTCCCTCAGCCTCTAGTCATAATTGAGATTGCGTATTTCTGGCACCAGTATCGTGGCATGTGCTTGAACTTTTTCCAGCTTAACTACGTGCTTTTTCAAGTGCGACTTCCAAAAAGGGGATGAATATTAAAGCTTTGGCCTCACATTGGTTACATAAATAGTTGCTGAACATGTCCTTGTCCATGTGCCTTCAGACTACCCTTACAGTTGCCAAGAAAGCATATGATGCCATTGCTATGCCATTCATATGCATTTCTGGAGACAAATCGAATAGTATGATTACTCCTAGATAACTCTCATTTACTCTTAGATCTCTCTCATTCTCTGCTTACTGAAGTTCTACTCCTGCCATTGATTAGTCAAGCTTGGGCCTTCTTGCACTTAGAGCCATTCTCATTACCTTACATTTTGAAGTATTGAATTTCATTAGCCACTTTTCTGACCACTCATGCAGACTATTTAGATCTTCCTGAAGTTTTATACCATTGTTCTCGTCTCTTACTTTTGCAAATTCTTTGCATCATCTGCAAGCATATTCATGAATGAATTTACAGACTCTGGTAGGTCATTTGTATATACAAGGAACAAAAGTGGCCCTAAAACTGAACCCTGTGGAACTTAACTACTTACCCTTCTCCATTCAGACACTGAGTGTCTTTCTCTAACCATTTTTTCCCTTCCTTCTAAGTAAGTTTTTATCCATTCCAAGATATTTCTACCTATTCTTTCCATTGCTTGTAGCTTCTTAATAAGTTTCCCATGTGGGACAATGTCAAATGCTTTCAGGAAGTCCAGAAATATGCAAGCTGCCCAGCCCTCTCTTTCCTGTAAGATTCTGCTTACCTCATCATAGAATTCTAATAACTTGGTTCCTGTTGATCTACCTTTTCAGAAGCCATGTTGTCTCACTAACAAAAAGTTGAAGGATTCTAAGTGAAGGGGGATATGCTTTCTTAGTTGTTTCTCCTTAACTTTGCAAACTATGCAGGTCTATAGTCTAGAGCCGTATCCCTCCTTCCCTGTTCGAAGATAGAATACCACGTTCGCTTATTTTCAGTATCTTAGGACCTCCCCTGATTCCAACGACTTTTCAAATATGATAATTAGTGCTGCTGATATTGATTTAGCACATTTCGTAATTACACAAGGGGATATATCATAAGGACCTGTAACATTATGGGCATCTATCTCAATCAGCGCTTTGCATAACTCTGTGGTTGAAAAGATGATGTTCTCCAATACCGGCCCATGAGCTCCTATCTCTGCAATTTGAGGGAGTGGGGTATTTTCTGCTGTACATACTGACTGAACCTTCTTGTCCAGTTCTTCGCAGATCTCCTCAGTTGTCTCTGTGATGCTTCCATCCGCTCACGTTAGTATTAAAATCTGTTCTTTCACCTTCAGGTTTCCGTTGATAAAGCTGTAGAAAAGTTTGTGATTTTCATTCGCCTTCCTGTTTATATCCTCTCTCTGCGTTTCTTCATTTACTCAGAAAATAATTTCTTGATCTTTTTTAAGTCTGCCAGGCAGTTATGTTTTTTTTGTCCTATACCTTTTCTAGCATTTGTCTCTCCACTCCTTAGCTCTCTTACACTCATTATTGAACCATTTCTCTCAGGCATGAATTACTCCTATTTTGGTGGAAGTTATGCAGAAATCTACTCTCTTCCCATATTCCTCACAAAAGATGTTGTACATTTCTTGTACAGATTTGTTGTTAAATGTGGTTCTCCCATCAATAACTGCAAAAAACTCATTCATCTTAATGCAGTCTCCTTTCGGATAGGTCCTCCTCGTGTCTTCAGTGCATTTAATTTCAAACAGAATGTCTTTGATGATATACTCCATCAACAACACACAGTGGTCACTCTTTCCAATTGGAGGTTCATACTTAATTTTTTCAATATCCAACACATTATCTTTGAATACTAGATCAAGCAGTGATGGCTCATCCCCACCCCTGACCCTCGTTGGTTCCAGTACATGTTGGTGTAGGAAATTCCCTTTTACGCAATCTAGGAATCTTGCCCCAAATGAGTCCTTCCCACTGTGTGGGTCTAGATTTATCCAATCTATCTCTCCATGATTAAAATTTCCCATAATCAAAATTCTACACATTCTCTCCTGTGCAATGTTTACAACTGAGTTTATGACCTCAACAATACCTATATGACTTTCCTCATAAACTTCTAGCTTATGTTGGTTCCTTGGTGGGTTATGTATAACAGTTATTATATATATATATATATATATATATATATATATATATATATATATATATATATATATATATATATATATATATATATATATATATATATATATATATATATATATATATATATATATATATATATATATATATATATATATATATATATATATATATATATATTTCTGGCCCAGTGTTTATGTGAGCAAGAAGAAATTCCTTGAACTCACTTTCTATAGCAAAGTTTATTTCTTCAACCTTAAACCTTTCACTTATGAGCAGTGCTACCCCTCCACTAGTCCTCTCAGATTATTCAACCCTTAATAGTCTGAAGCCCTTAGAAAAACTGTGACATGTTTATGTCCTTACTTAGCTTAGTCTCTGTAACCACTACTATATCTGCCTTTCTGTTGTGAATCCTATCTTTAATTCTACTGCCTTACCAGCTATTCCATCAGCATTAGTGTATAACAATCCTAATGAGGCCCCATCCCCTGATCTCCTTTCATTATCTTCTTTACAAGCATAAACTATATCTATATCAAATCATAATGATTAAATCTATAAAGCTCACAATAGGATGCACCGAGTTCGACTCTGGATTTTTCAACACTTATGAACAACACGCAATTGCAGTGATATTTTTTCTCAGTTTATATGTCTTTATGAAGCTTACTTGCCAGGTACCCTGCATGCATATATATATATATATATATATATATATATATATATATATATATATATATATATATATATATATATATATATATATATATATATATATATATATATATATATATATATATATATATATATATATTGCATTTATTGTTTTTTTTTGTAGCGCTGTCGCATAAAATGCGGCAACGGCATACACTAATTTTCTTCATTCTCCATATTCGAGCAAGGATCGAGTACTTCGTATTTTTATTTTTTCATGAGCTGTAGTGCAGCTTTTTACCTTTGGTAATAGTTCAAGGTTTCTTTCGTAATCTCTATAAAGTACTGGTTTTGTTTGTGCTTACGTGTGTGTGTTCTAGTGCGTGCTTGTATGAGTGTGTAATTATCTAATTGTATTGAGGGTAAACTTAAACGACAAATATATTTTCCTTAAGTTTACTAATTAGATTAATATTTTTCACAATAACATAATTGATATATTTTTCATATATATGCCCAGTACATATTTTTCGAGCTGGCATTTTTTTTTGTCCATGTCATAACGTTGTATGACGCATCCTTCATATAGTAAACAAATAATAGGTGACCGTGACTTTCAATTATATCCCCAAAATTGCTCTTTGTACACCATCATGGC
>JAXCGZ010002930.1:17500-29493 GCA_037179515.1 Halocaridina rubra | reverse complement strand
AGGTACTATTGAAGTCATAAACTCAGTTGTTAACATGGCACGGGGAAAAAAATGTAGGATTTTGATTATGGGAGACTTTAATCATAAAGAGATAGATTGGATAAATCTTGACCCACACAGTGGTGAGGACTCATTCGGGGCAAGATTCCTAGATTGCGTACAAGGGAATTTCCTACACCAACATGTAATGGAGCCAACAAGGGCCAGGGGTGGGGATGAGCCATCACTACTTGATCTAGTGTTCACAGATAATGTGTTGGATATTGAAAAAATTGAGTATGAACCACCAATTGGAAAGAGTGACCACTGTGTGTTGTTGATGGAGTATATCATTGAAGATATTCTTCCTGAGAGTAGAGGCACTGAGGACATGAGGAGGAACTATCGGAAAGGAGATTACATCAAAATGAATGAGCTTTTTGCAGTTATTGACTGGAGAACCTTATTTTACAACAAATCTGTACAAGAAATGTATGACATCTTTTGTGAGAAATATGGGAAGATAGTAGATTGCTGCATACCTGTCACCAAAGTAGGTGTAATTCATGCCAGAGAGAAATGGTTCGATAATGGGTGTAAAAGAGCTAAGGAGTGGAGAGACAAATGCTGGAAAAGGTATAGGAGGAGAAAAAACATAAGTGCATGGCAAACCTACAAAAGAGCAAGAAATGACTACCTAAGTAAAATGAGAGAGGCAGAGAGAGACTATGAGAGGGACATCACCAGGAAGGCTAAAGAAAATCCCAAGCTTTTCCACAGCTTTATCAGAGGAAAACTGAAGGTAAAAGAACAGGTTTTAAGGCTAAAGAGAGCGGATGGAAGCATCACTGAGACGGATGAAGAGATCTGTAAAGAATTGAACAAGGAGTTTCAGTCAGTATTTACAGTAGAAAATACCCCACCCCCTCAGATTGCAGTGATAGAAGCTCAAGGGCCGGTATTAGAGAACATCAACCTTACAGCCACAGAGGTATGCAAAGCACTGATGGATTTAGATGTTCAAAAAGCTACAGGTCCCGATGACATATCCCCTCATGTGCTTAAAAAATGCGCAAACACAATATCAGTGGCACTAAGTATCATATTTAAGGAGTCACTGGAGTCGGGGGAGATTCCAAGATGCTGGAAACAAGCAAATGTGATACCTATCTTCAAAAAGGGAAGGAGGGATACGGCTCTGAACTATAGACCAGTTTCCTTGACCAGCATAGTTTGCAAAGTTATGGAGAAACTACTAAGGAAACATATCTCTCTTCACTTGGAATCCTTCAACTTTTTGTCAGTGAGGCAACATGGCTTCAGAGAAGGTAGATCAACAGTAACAAACTTATTAGAATTTTATGATGAGGTAAGCCAAATCTTACAGGAAAGAGAGGGCTGGGCAGATTGCATATTCCTAGACTTCCAGAAAGCGTTTGACACTGTTCCACATGGGAGACTTATTAGGAAGCTGCAATCAATGGCTAGAATAGGTGGAAATGTTTTGGAATGGATAAAAACTTACTTAGAAGGAAGGGAACAGAGGGTTAGAGTAAGACACTCAGTGTCTGAATGGAGAAGAGTTAGTAGTGGAGTTCCACAGGGTTCAGTTTTAGGGCCACTTTTGTTCCTTGTATATGTAAATGACCTACCAGAGTCTGTAAATTCATTCATGAATATGTTTGCAGATGATGCAAAGATTGTGAAGAAAGTAAAAAACGAGAACAATGGTAGAGAACTTCAGGAGGATCTAAATAATCTGCATGAGTGGTCAGAAAAGTGGCTAATGAAATTCAATACTTCAAAATGTAAGGTAATGAGAATGGGTACAAGTGCAAGAAGGCCCAAGCTTGACTACTCGGTGGCTGGAGTACAACTTCAAGAGACAGAAAATGAGAGAGATCTAGGAGTAAACATACTGGCAGATTTGTCTCCAGAAATACATATAAATGGCATAGTAAGGACAGCATATGCATTCTTATCAAATGTAAGGGTAGCCTTCAGGCACATGGAAAAGGAAATGTTGAGAAATATTTATGTAACCTATGTGAGGCCAAAACTCGAATATGCAGCCCCCTTTTGGAATCCGCACTTGAAAAAACACATAGCTAAGCTTGAAAAAGTTCAAAGACATGCCACGAAACTGGTGCCAGAAATACGCAATCTCAGTTATGATGAGAGGCTGAGGGAATTAGACTTACCATCACTCGAAGCTAGAAGAGTGAGGGGGGATATGGTGACAGTCTTTAAATTCCTTCATGGTTATGATAGAGTGGATAGGGATCGATATTTTGATATGGCTGGCTCTAGAACTAGAGGTCATAGTTTGAAGCTTCGTAAGAAAACTTCTTCGCAGGATGTAAGGAAATACTTTTTCAGTGTAAGAGTAGTTGATAATTGGAATTGGCTAAGCAAGGAGGTAGTTAATGCTATCTCAATCCATAGTTTTAAGGACAGGTATGATAAGTATCACTAAGTCTAAAATGGAACCGATCAGGAGACGGGAAGATACGAGCTTTGGGTTCTTTCCTGTAAACACAACTAGGTAATCACACAAGCAGGAGATTTTTTTCTCGTCAGCCTCAGTGACATTTAAATGACTAAAATGTGCCTCTAATAGGCTTAGCCATAATTCCAAGGAAATTTTCGATGGATTAAAACAATCAATTCTTATCTGATTCAACGACGACGACATTGCGGACCTATTCTGTAATATTACCAGTATCCACAAACACTTAGGCTAATATAGCACCCAAACAACCGACAATTCGATATGCTAGGGTAGCAAAAACGTATGCTAGGCTTGAAGAAACATGCGCCCAAAACTGCAGCAACATTATACAGGCACCTAGGCTTAAATCCAACACTAGCCCAGTCGAGGTGAATCATGCAGCATCAATCCAGGATCCAATTAGACATAACCATGGTAGCCTAATCCCGGCGTCGGCAAACAAAACATTTGGCACCTACCAGAAATCTGGTAAGGCGAATCTATTTAAGCCAGTAATATAACCAAACTCGAGAGGTTTCCCATATCCATGGTGGGTTCACTCGTCGCCAAATGTAAAGGTTTGTATTAATAATGCGCATATATCATGGCTTCCAGTTTATTGTTGCAAGATGGGTGCCGGTCGGCTCAATCAATATAAACATTAGAAACCAACAACGGGTAGAAGTACAATGAAAACAAAAGAGGTGCGATAAAGGGAATAACCTTATCATAAATAAAGGATTAGATCACTTGTATCATAACAATAATGTCCACATAATCTTAGGCTCTGGCACCAGCAAAAATCCATCAGGAAAGTTGTGACATCATCATGTAGAAGGTTGGCTCATGACACCAGACGGCCATTGCAATACTACAACTGAAGCTCTTTTACACTTAAATAGGACTCACCTGAACAACTTGATGTTAAGACTTCCTTCAGTAATTGATAATTTTCTCCTTTTCTATGCCTACATCTGACGAATAAAAATCACACCCATGAGTAAGTTAAAAATCCCAAGTGGCTTCTCTGTGCTTTGTACCGAACTGGCGTTCATTAGGCACAGACTTCTTTGTTCTTTGTACCAAACTGGCGTTCTTTAGGCACCACCCCAAACTATAGGTTATGGGGTGTTCCCACCTTCTTTGGAAGCCTATTGGTGGAGGCACCACCAAGAAACTAGGCTCCGCCATCTCGTTGGTGTATTTGAATGACCCAAGGCGACACAAAAGGGTCATCCCACGACCGAGGGGAGCAGAGTCTTGTGGGCACCTATACAGATAGCATTACGTTTAGGGGACAGGGGCATTGAGGCCTAGAGTAAATTGTAAAGCCTAAATAAACTAAGTGTTAAGTATCTTCGCATATTTATTATCACCTCGCATGTTGTAGCTCTGGTCTTTAGTGTAGAGAATATCTATACAACACATCAACACAGACTACTCTTGCATATTCATTACACATCTCTTATTATACCTTCATATCTAACAAGACACAACACTCCACATGTCTTTTTCTCTTTGCTTTATGTCTTTTTGTGCCCAGACCTGGTGAGGGTTATTTCCTTCGCTCATCCTAGTCACTCATAAGAAAAAAAAAATTGCATTATCATGCGAGAAGCTATGAAGAAACAATAAAAATTTTCCACAAGAGAACACTGAATCCCAAGGGAAGACTGAATTGATAGTTGGCTCGTCAGTACCGGTTGCATGGAGGGATGAAGGTTTGTAATATGATATCAAAACCCATGAAATCCACTCTAATTCCTGAGAAATGACTTTGTTTATGTGACTTTTTTGTCTCAATGGGAAAAGGAAGACTTCCTTCACCTCTACCAAAGTGGCAAATACTTTGTCTGAACTTTTCAGTGTCCTAATTGGATACACCAAATGATACCAGGAAAGATGTATTCTCAAAGTTGTATCAGTTTTTTAGTGCATCACTTTGAAGCTATTTGTGTAGGAAATCGAGGAAGAGGAGGTTGTTGGGAGCTTACTTTGTGAAAAGACTTGGATGAAAAGGTTATTCCATTCTTGAAGGAGACTGGAAGTATGTTGGATCCTGATGAAGCTTTTCTCCATGATAGAACCTCATACTATTGCATAAATAAGGTGGAAAACTTTGTCGTATTGTTGGTGATCTTACCAGGCCACAGCTACAGCGTACGAGGTAATAACAGATATGCAGCTTTTCTTCATACTTAATTTATTCAGAAGCTACACGATTCCTGTATGCCTCAAAGCTCCCATTACTCTAGTTACTACACCATGCAGTTCACAATTCCTGCCCCCTTAGGGGGAGACTTCTGTATATAATCGTAGTTCTGCCCCCAGCAAGGTCTATCTCCTAACTGAAACGCTCTCCTCTCTGGTGGGTTTTCGAGTGCGCACTCTGCCCTCTAGCAGCTCTTGGCGTCTATGTGAGATGCCTTACGACAACTTGATGGAGAACTATGGGACTGATTTTTAAACTAAATGGCCTGGAATTTCACCGGAATTAACAACAAAACACATTGGAGTAATATTATATCTAAGAACATGACGCTGATTTGTATCCAAAGATAAACTTGTGAGATATGTGAAAGATGTGTTTAGTATCACAACTACTACACTGATTTCTTTGTTGCTTCTCCGATTATAATTCTCAAGATAATAGGCTGTGCAAGACATATAAGGTTTCCAATCCTAATATTGAGGACAGGATAGATTCTTTACTGTATCAATAATATTCTAATATAATAGATTGTTCTGTACTATTACTCATTGTTCTGTCCCCCCCATAGTAAAAAGTTATGTATTACCTTGTATTTATCAAACTTAAAATTTAAGTTTTATTGGGGTATCTTCAACCATGAGAGTTATCTAAATTCAAAGCTCTGCTTAGGTTCCAACTATAAAACTCCTCCGGGATGTAATGGCTGAATATCTTTTTAATAGGAAGGCTCATACTTCATACTGTTACGCAGCCAAAGGTGTCTGATGCTCCTTTCTTGTAAAAAAGCCATTGCTACAAAAGAAGTGCACGAAGAGGTAATCAGGGTAAACTCCCAGGCTGCAGCACTTCATTAATACCAACAACAGTTTTTTATGGTTTATGTCAGCTTCAACATAATCATATGTGCATCTGCTATGATCATGATATTTAGTTCCTTTTATAAGGAAGCTTATGCAATCATTACAGAGAATTTAGTAATCATGTATTTATGTTAAACTTCAGTTCTACTAAAACATTTATTATTCATTAAATGTTATCATACAATATAGAAAATATGACAAAAATAAGCAATGATAAAGCAAAATTCACATGGTGCTTTATCTAGGCCTGCATTTAAAAATATATTTGAGCTTCACCACTTGTACAGTATTATGAAAAATAATTTAAAAAAATTAGAACTGAGAATCAATACGCTTTATGCAACCAAATAAGTAGGTTTGTATTTATATCAAGAAAACGGTCACGATTTCCGTACATTAACTTAATTCAGAACATCAATGAATCGTGCTATCAAACAGAAGTTGAATAAAGAATAAATTAATTAATTTTGATAAATTTTACTCTAACTACATTCTAACAACAGAAAATACAAAACAGTAACTACTGCATATATTCTGATTTGACAGGGGAATTACCAGAATATATTACAACAATTGCATCAGTAATATTCACTTCCAAAATTAAAAGTTAAGGAGAAAGAAGTCCGTCCTCTTGTATACTGCATGTTGTAGTTAATGGGTAAAAGGGATATTGTAAATGGTTTGAAGAAAAAATATACGCATGTATTTACTGAGGGTCACATAAAGTGACTAAAAGAAATAGGGAATAAGGAGGTTGGCAATTTCTTCTTCCTCCAATTTTTTTCTTTTTATCCCAGCTTCACTGAGATATAACATCACTTTTTATAAAAAAAAATATCAAACAATAAAAGTATTCAACATTATGCAATAATTACATAAAATGTTGTTATGTCACGAAGCTACTATTATCCAATTAATACATCTTTTACAAAAACTGCACACAACTTACATAGATTTACATACGAAAGCATAACATGTATTATATCATTATAAATATGAGTAAGCTAATTCACACTCTCTAGATACAAAAGAAAGAAATTATGCTATTTTAGGAAGAAACCTTTCATTAGTTTATCTTAACCTAATGAAAAGCAAGAAAAGAGATCACCTTTTTGAGAATACATTCTCCATGATTAAACATAAATGATAAATTAAAACATTGTCCATATAAGAACTACTTTGCATGGATAATACAATGAAAATAAAGTTCCAGGCCTCCATAAAGTTCCATATTCAGCAAATCACTTGGAATGAGAAACTATGTAGACATTCATTCTCTGAAAATCCACACATATTACAAGCGTATACAAGAAAAAACTAGCAACATGCACTCTTAGGAAGCATGCATACCGTTACATATTGTAATAATTTTTAGTGTCATAATTTTAACTTCCCATAAAAAAAAAATGTTGATAACAGCCCAGAATCTAAATTTCTTGGGGAGAGATCACAACATATCACGTGATCAAGGTCGAGAAAATTATTTATCATTTGCTATTGGATATTAATATCTATATCTTGTCCATTGGCATACATCCCACTGCTCGCTTTTAACAAATAAATCAACTGTTACAAAGTACAAGACTTTTTCAGCAGTTTTAATATATATTTTACAGGTACCTTCACTTATATTTAGTCACACTGTATTAAATCCCGTAACACACTGCATATATAATTCAATTAATGCCAAAACAAAACTGTAGAACAAGATTGCATCGTGCTTATGTAGATCACCTAGATAACTGGCATGCAGTGTAGTTATAAATCCTGTTGGGGAAAAACTTGGAATCTGACAATAACTATTATGATATTCCTGTAGATAACCGAAAATTGTTTTATCAATCAAAATGCAGTAACATATTACGTACTTACAAATATTTGTAAAGTGCATCACTCAAAAAAAAATGTATTTCATCAGTTGATAATAAAATTAACCAATTTGAGTTTTCTCAGGTATATAAATTAGAGGTATAATCATCATAATTATATCCTGCTTTGATTAGACAATGCTAAACTGGACAATCCATGTATACAAAATTTCTTTTATGTATCAAATGCGTGCAGTGGGTGGGTACTCTCTAAGTGAGTTGAGTGACCAATCCCTCCCATAAGTCATTATGTACCTCTGTCATACTCTATTGCTTTCTCTGTTATTTATAGAGATGGGTGGTTCTATCCAAGTAATGAGTTAAGTATCCTACGCTCCCATGGTTTAGTCTTTCTTGCTCTGCATTCCATTTCTCCCTTCTCTAAGGTTGGAAGAATGGAATACAGCCTTTATGTTCCCCTGTCTGTCATAAAAGTCAACTAATGGGGTGTATTGCAGGGACTGGGAATCCACACCATCAATATTTTCCTCAAGCAAAGAGGCAAGGTGTTGCTTTGACTTGGCCATCCCCCCTTATAAGGGGGATTATGGCCTTAAAATACAGACACATAAGTCTTACAATTATATTAAATACTGTTTTGAAGTTCATTTTCCAGTCATAGTTTACATGTACACTTACTTCGTTCTCTCAAATAGAAGCTAAAAATTAATAGGTATGCCATAACACTCAAAATTATTTAATCTTCCATGACAAAACACACAGAAGTAGTAGCAAAGACCTTACTAAGAGTGAGAATGAAGGATGATATTCTTCATAAAATCATACTTCTGCGTATATTCTAAGAATAACTTTAATGCTAAATGGAAATTAATGTTGAAAACTTTGGCACAAATTAAAGGTGGGCATGGTAAGAGGAAGTACATACTTATAGTATATTATTAATTACACTATAAGCAAATAATACAAGAAACTCATTGCAAAGGGGGAATATAAATATAAAATTCAGCAATAATATTCACTTACACAATTAAAAAATAAATCACCTCCATGTAAACAATAAACAGAGTGCAAAATCTTCCTACATCTCTTTTATGACAGGAAATGTAGAATCATTCTTACTCTAAAGACAATTTTTCTTTAACAAATTATATAGCAATGGAATTACTTGATATCATTCTTCTTCCTAGTATACGGTACAAGAAATATATGCTCTAATTACACAAAGAATACAGAATAAGCGAAATATAGACCAAAAAGAATAAATGAAGCATCCTTTGACATAAATCTAAAATATATATTTGATACACCATACTTGGATTAATAAGCTATTTTTTATCTTTTGATAACAGTTTAGGAAGAAAATTAAGTATGTGGTAAAGGAAATGTCAAAGTAAGTATATAAAGCTCATAAAATATAAAATATATCCAACATTATTTTTGTCCTTACATCCGATATGACCATTTCTAATCAATAAATGTCACAGACAGACCATATTAAACTTAGTACAAAGAATACATTTTCTATCCATCAAAATAATTTACAGTTAATGCTTGTTTTAACAGGCTATATTAGTAAAAATACACAAATTAAGATCATATAGAGTTCTACGGTGAGATCAAGCATACTGCATATATATTTAAAAGAGCATACGTAACATCATACATCAAGCCCATATGACTGAGTAAATATGCTGCATATGGGAAAATCTGTTCAATCAATTAAAATTTGTGGGAATAAAGATGAGAAAATGGAAAACTTGGGCTAGGTTTTCCTAATAATTACAGTGCAGTGGTATTAGCTTTCTATTATCTACTTTAACAGTAAACAATATTGCAAGAGCTTGCCCTCCATTAAAAAACCCCCAATATTTTCTTAGTAACAGTTTAAGCAACATATACATTCTATACAATGTCAAAGGAAGCAAAAATGATATAAAAATGCAATACTTCATAGAATGATGAAGACTTCACTGCATCCTGGTCCCTTTCCAAATGAAAACTATTCAAAAACATCTAAATTACTTATCTATTATGCTTTAGGGGGGGAGCGTCAGGAAAATCCTGCAAACTATATTTAGTTTTTGTTAAGAATCTTATTCAACAGAGCTTTTCTACAAGTCTTATTACAATACACAAGATTCATATGAGACAAAAATTATGTTACAGAAAAATAGCACCTTATGTTCTTTCTGGTATTGAAAGAACGTGTATTTAAACCTGAAAAGTCACTACTTAAACATAAGTATACCTTACCTAACGTAGTATGGCCTGCAAGTTGCAGTGCCGTATTCAAATATTACAGACGATATACAGTATTAGTGTACAGTACTGGTCTCCATGCATGCATACTCAAAAATATTTGCTAAAGAATTAAAGCATTTAGTACAGAACAGTACAGTATATGGTATTCATAATAGTATATACATTATCTATTCATGAGAAGCCATTTTGTTTTGGTGAGTCAGTACTGTTAGTTTCTTCCATAAAAAAAAAGAAAAGAAAAAAAAGAGGGTTACACACACAAATACTGCACATATCACAAAAGATAAAAGTAAACATACTTTTTTTTTTTTAAATAAAATATATGATTAAGAAGAGTGTGTTAAAAACTCTACTATTTACTAGATTCTCTAGACTTAAGAGTACAAAAACTCAAGTCATACCCACTGTACTTGGAAAATATTAAAGAAAAAACGTACAAAGCCAAACTAAACTAAAATATAACATACTATAATTTCTGGCTAGTTTAATTATAAATACTGTACTACAATATGCCACACGATTAATAATATTCTTTTCCTGTATACAGTGTATAGTATTAATGAGTAACGTACAAAGAATTAAAGATCTATGTAAATTCAGACAGCAAATAAAGTACTGTCCATACACAAGACTAATTACATCTGCAAGACAACTAGTACCAATATCATACTTTCTTAAGTAATAAAAAGTATTTTTTCCTTTTTTTCCATATACAGTATACTAAAAGCAGATTCCGTTATACACATAAGCAGAGCAAGTTTCACTCATTTTTCATTCACTGAAAGAGGTGGATTCAGAAACAGTAGCAAACTCTAAAACTTACTCTAAAAGCAGTGATCACCATATGCTCTCGCATTTATTCAACAAAGTTTGCACAATGAAACTGTAAGTGATTTGTAACTTTAAACACAAAGATGTCCACTTCATCACCAGGCATATTATGACAGCACCGCCTTAAGTGGAAGTGAGAGCATTATGGCAACTATATTCCAACTTAACACAAGCATCAGCGAGCATAAATTAATTCAAACAAATTCCCATAAGCTGTTTTCTAATTGAGAGTGAAGCATAACTGGGTAATGGAACAATCTAGAAATTTATTAATACTATCATATTTCAATATTATGACAAGATTACTATTGGAAAAAAAAACAACCAAGCAATGGGTGAAAAGTTATTCCTACTAATTTCACATATTTACAGGTAAAAGGATATTATAATTCCCAGTTTTTAATACAGTATCTGATATTACAGTACAAGCACGTCAATGAATCTTAGCTTCAAGTTAATATTTATCAGTTAAAACAGGTTTCTAATGTGAATGAAGTCCAGTATTGCAATGGCATATATATATATATATATATATATATATATATATATATATATATATATATATATATATATATATATATATATATATATATATATATATATATATCACTGTTATTAGCATAACAGACTAGGTTTTGTATCTAAAATCTCGCCAAGTACTTCTATAAAATGCACTTATCCATCTGTAAACTATCTTGAGATCGCATGTTTGACTTTTTGTTTCCTTTCTAAGATTTCATGGTCTGCAATTCCTAAACAGCATAACAAATAATAAACTTATGTTTATCGTCTAGACACCTTAATTTCCTGGATCTTTCACCAATAACGTTGAGAAATTCTCATCTGAACTCTGCAATTACAGATGGTTACTAAACCATACACTCTTGCAGCTCTGATGCAGAGGGAGAGAGACAAAGATGCCTTCAGTTAACTGTGCTTAGTTCAAAGGGTCCTTGACAAGAGGGTAGTTTGGCACAGAAAAAACAAAAAGTAGGATATGAGGAGCTCAGGGAATATTAAGAATGATGGAGCCGAAGACGCATCACAATCAGATTCTGAGTCCATTAAATTATCACAAAATATTCATAAAGCCTTTTGAAAGGCTATAAGATTTCAGATATAAAAATACCATAAACCCCATACTGAACAGTAAGCAACACACCATGATGTACCATCATTTCATATATCTATAGGTTTTAAAGATGACATACATTTTGTTTTAGTGGAGCTAAAGAGAACAGACTACATTCAGTGAGCAAAGTCAATGTAAACAGACATTACTTAGACTCAAAATTGCACTACACAATACAGTATATCTGTAATATAAACCAAACTAATTTTGGAAAAATGTTGCTTTGAAGGGTATATACAGTGTTCCCCCCCTTATCGCGATAGTTCGGTTCCGGGGCCCGGCGCAAACCAGGAAAATCGCGAAGTAGGATCAGCCTTTTAAATTTTTCTTTTTTTTTTCTTTAAAGATGATTATGACACCAGGACAGGCCAAAAATTATAAAATAAAACGGCCTTTA
>JAXCGZ010002930.1:0-15000 GCA_037179515.1 Halocaridina rubra | reverse complement strand
CTACTTATTTTGAGCACATGTTTTAAGCAGTTCCAGTTGCTTTTTTTTTTAGCAACTGTATTTCATAAAAAGTGAGCTAGACGAAACACAGAAGTCATATAATCATCATCTCATACAAGATGTAAAGCTAAATAAAAGTTACTTCTAGTGATGATCTTTAAATAATTGCTGAATTCTTTTGTTTATATGGAAAACATTTTACAAATCTCAAAAATGATGCTAAAACTAATATTACAAAACTGGTGTGTAAAATTGCTTTTATATCTAGTCACATACATACTGTATGATCATTACACATCTTGAATGCAAGTCTGGCTTAGGGATCTTTTGCTTGACACCCAGCAACAAGATTGCAGGATGTTTTGAACCAGGAAATACAATGGAACAACATAATATAATAGCTGCTTGTCTTACATTTCTCTATAAGTGGTCGTATGTTACCCTGACACACTATGAAATACCAATATTCCATACATCATCTTTGATCCTAAAATGCTATATTGCATCATCTGGTTTTATCTACATATTAATTTTGGACTTTTTACTTATTAATATTCACGTACTATATATACTAAGAAGCAAAAGTTTCATGTCAACCTATTTATATCGAGGGTACGAAACATTGAATATTCTTTATATTGCTTGTACAATGACATATCTTGGGATGGGTCTAAATGAACCTATTATTCAATAATTCACAGCCTTATTTTACAATTTTTGGGGTGATAAACAGTATGAAATCTTGTATTTGAAACCTAAAAGTCTCCCCATATTTAGTCTTTTTGAGATATTATCATATTTTACTACCTTGGCTACTGGGCATAGGATATTTGTGTGCTGGTAATTATGACTATCATTTATACTGTGCTCTCAATGTACAGGGGCTATGCATCTCAGAAAACTGTACATATTTAAAGCAACATCTTAGAAACACGATCTGATATGAAAATCCCTCATTCTAATAACAGAGTCGAAGTATAGCAAAATGGTTTTACATGCACTGTAGAAAAAGAAGTAGCTATATGCAAACACATACTTTCTTATTTTGCATAGAAAAGAAAAACATTTAGAAAAATAACATTCAACAAATTTTACATCCTATTACAAGACTAGAGAGCAAAAATCACACATATCATGAAATTCATAATTCATGGTAAATTAGGTTGATCCTAATATCAAAATAGAACTTGCTTTATCTATAATTTCAAATCCAGGATATAATTCTGAAAAATTAAAGAATACATTTTTAGCAATAAGAAACTAATCTTGAGATTCATAAACGATAAAAGGTAAAATTTTCCAATCTTAAAAGAGAATACTAATGGTATGGAACAAATAGATACCCTAAAGCACGAAGTCTTCTAAAATGGAATATCAGAGTTTGTTCATCATAAAAATATGAGGTAATTATGAAGTTTGATTACTCTAACACCGTACAATCACTCATTTCTTCTGCATCGCTCTTCTTCCTGCCAACATCTGTTTCCTCAATTTGCATGGGCATCTGAACAACCGTCTTCTCATAAATTGGATTCTGGAATGTGTCAAATTTACGACCTAGACCCAGCCGAACAGGGTACTTTTTGCGATAAATTATGAGGGAAATAATTATAATTATCATCAGAACACCAAGCCCTGCTGCCCCAAGAATGAGATAAAGGGTCATATCATCTTCCATTGTGAGATTAAAAAGTTCTCTCAACATGTTAAGACCATCACTGCTATTGTTCGTTATTACTGTCGCATCACCAGATGGAACAGACTCGTTGAAAAGAGGCATATCCATGAAATCTTTACTATCCTTGCCAATTCCTTCTAAAGTTGATTTGTTGGCAAAAATAACTTCATCATCAATACTGGGAGTATGAGTAATATCTTCTATGCCATAATCTTCCGCTTCAATATTAGTCCTTTCGGCACCACCCGACGACATCTTAGGCTGCTGATGGAGTATAATAGAATTTTGTTTTGACGTTATGCTAATAGGCCTTAGAAGAAAAGTATGTTAAAAAAAAATTAGGTTGTGTTACCTATAAGGAAAAAAGTTCTTCCAATTTTGGCTGCATTTCCAACATACTGAAATTGACACTAAGTGTCCTGTATGAGCTTCTGGTTACTAAAGTACAATAAAAGTAATTAGGCAGTAAGTATATCAGAATATCTACACACTTACTAATTGACAAAGGAGATATTTCTGTTTTTGTGACTTGGAATGGAGTCAGCATTTATGATTAAACCTTGGATACATAATATGTGATATTTTAAGACATTATTAAGAATGCCTGTTATGTTCTATCATAAATATTCCATGATTTTCAGCTCCAAATGACAAACAAGTTGTGTTACCTGAAAAGCATACAAAATCAAAATACATTAGGATGACAAGGATACAAAGTATTCTGTAAATAATTTGCAAGTAAGTTCTGTAGAGTTCAAATAGAATAAATAAAAAGATCTCATAGGAAAGACTGGAGTACTGGAATATATTTGAAAAACAGAGTTAAAAAAGGAACTGCATACTAGAAGTAGTGGCAAAAACGCCAGAGTATAGTAGGTACTCTTCAATAAGAATAATCTGTACTACAAGTGCATTAAATAGGTTAGCCAATAAATGAATACCTCACTAATCAGTAATGATATAAAGGTTAATGAAATTCCTTGTAAAGACTGCAATTTAGCACATTTAGAGGAATAATATACGGGACTGAAGGCTTGAGTAAGATAATATAAACGAACTTGTGAATATTTTGCACAAGTAATAATCAAGAGATCAATGAGAAAAAAGTATGTAATGCACTGGAAATATTGAAACAGTAGTCAATGAATATTTACATAATGAATTGAGATAAGTTAAATAAGATTGTCTATCCATATGATAACAGCTATGGACACGCAATAAATATTGCACACAATAACATACTAAAGGTATTACAAAGTGGTTAGTTTATAAATGTGTCAGAGTGAGACATGCAGTGTCAGAAGGGGGGAAGGTTAGCAATGGGGTTCCCCAGGGATTGGAGTTAGGTTCAATTCTGTTCTTTATACAGTATATGTAAACGTTCTGCAAGACATCACCAATGCAATTTTAATATAATAGTTGTTGCAAAAACTGTAAAGAATACAAGAAAAAAAAAAAAAGTTGGCAAAAAATTTCAGGAAGACCCTTCCAATTTATATGAGTGGTTAACATGAGATAAAGCAGTGGGGGGTAAACCAGCTGTGGCTGTAGGGCACCATGGCAGGAGATCTCTGCCTGGAATACATTGTGAAAGACCCAGTGTGGTGGTGTTAGGGGGAGGGATTGTGATGACCCTTTACCTCTAAGGAGCTGAGATGGAATAGAAAGGGAGAGTGGGTCTTTTTCGGGGGTAATGTATTGGGAGACTTGTCTTTAGTCATTAAATAGTATAGTAGGGAAATGTATAGTTTTAGTAAACTTATGGGTCGCACTCAGATATAGGGGCAATGACATGTTTAGAACTATTTATGCTACATATGTGAGGCCTAAGCTTGAATATACAGTGCACTTCTTGAATCCACACTAGAAAATATATTAACATGCTGGAAAAAGTTCAAAGACATGGTACAAAGCTGGTGACAGAGATACAAAATTTCTGAAGATTGACAGAAAAAATGATAATGGGTTTTGAATTCCTCAACAGTTGAAAGTCACTGTTTGAAGGCTTCTAAGAAAAATACTTTGCAGGAAAGTGTTTGTTATTTGATAACTGGAATTTGCTAAGCACAGAACAGTAAGTGCTAAATGTATTCATAGTTAAAAGAAAGGATATGATCAGTTCTGGTGAGTCAAAAAAGAAGATAAGCAGAGGTAGGGAGTAATGAGTATATGGCTTTTTCCCGAGAGCAAATTTAGGTGCATACAATTAAGTAAATACTGACACACACAAGTACAGAAAGCATTACCGAATTTAAATGCTCATAATGCCAAGGAACCTGATGATATATACCCATAATTAATTTAAATGTAATGTACCATTATAAGTAAAATATTGAATAATATCTGAAAAGTGACTAGAATGTGGGGGGATTCCAAGATACTGATAAGAGAATAACATTATATCTATTTTAAAAAATGATTTCATAATTTTAGATTTTCAAAATTTGATACAATCCAAAATGATAGACTCATTGGATAGCTGCAAGTAATGGCATGAATAGGGAAAATGATCTAGAGTGGATGAAAACTAATTTCTAAGGGAGAGAGCACCAAGTAGGAAGTAAGCTAGAAGTAAAATTCCACAGAGATCAAATTCAGCGCAAATTAATAGCCTTATATACATATATGATCTGCCAGAGCTCGTTATTTCATTTTTAAATGATTGCAATTGAAATCATGAAGCGTAAAAGATGAAAACAATGGTAAAGAACTTCATGTAAACCTTAATTGTGCAGAGAAGCAGACAGAACAGTGGTAAAGGAGGTTCCATACTTCAATATGTACATTAATGAGAATTGGCAAAAAGGCCCAGGTTTAGGTATTCAATAGCAGGAAAGCAATTTAAAGACTCTTGAAAGTGAAACAAATCTGAGGGCCATTGTGCTGGCAGATTAATCTCCAGTAAGCCTGAAATATAAATACAATAGCAAATGTTGCAATAAACGTTCTTGGCAATTATAAGTATAGCTTTCATACACATGGACAAAGAAATGTTTAGTAGTATTTGCTAAATTTGCTTTAGGCTTATGTTGAAAATGCAGCACCCTTCTGGAAACTAGACTTAAAAAGACATATCAACAAGCTAGTAAAATATTAGACATATGATATTTCAGTTGTGAGGAGGGGTTGAACAAAGGAGCATAATTTACCAAAACTTGAAGCCAGAAGAAAGAGTGAGGATATGGTAATGGCTTTTAATTCCCCAGTCAGTTTTGACAAATTGATGGGGAGAGATACTTTGATATGGGTGTCTTTTGAACTAGAGGTCACAGTCTGAAGGTTCAAAAGAAAATTTCTTTAGGATGTAAGATTCTTTTTTGATGTAAGAATTGTTGATAATTTGAATTTGATACGCAAAGGAATTGTAAATGCTATAGGAGAGATATAAGTGTCAGTGATTATAAAAAATGAAGGAGACCGGGAGATGAGTTAAAAAACATAATTCTCTTTCTTAAAAACATAATCACGTGACAACAATTATGAAAGTTATTCATTACCACATACTTTACGGAATCAGCTTTTAGGGATCCTTAAACACTTCTATAGACTCCCAAAATGATCAAACTGAACAAAATGATCAATACAAATGATTAAAACAATACAGGTCATTTGCATCACAACTTCTATATATACTGATACACAGCAAGCCAAGGAAATGAGTTACTTCCATTAATTACTCATAAGAACTCTGTCCATTTCGTACACGACTAACACGATAAAGCAAGGCATTATTTACAATAAGGCAAGGTTACTTTGTGTTCAACTGGAACTATGCAAGAATAATAAAAAAAAAAAAAACAATAATCATGCAAGATATCAGGGAAACTAACTCATGGTTAAAGGAAAGCAAGTGGGGAAAGGTAGAAAAAGAATCATTCTTGATACAATAGTGTCTGGATAATCGTATACTCAGCACAGTGATAAGTGCACTCAACTTGAGACGTGATAAATTCGTGTCAAGCCCACAGCGGGGAGTTAGGTATGGCATCCAGCCTTAATACTCCAGCTCCAACCTGTCTGTGTCTGCCACTATTAGAATGGCATAAGAGTGATACCTAAAATGGAAAAACCGGACATTGCTCTTAGACATTTGTTCTTTTTATTTTTTTTTCTGATCCACACAATAGTAGCTTTAAACTAAGACCAGGAAAAATTCACTTTCCTTTCATTAGGATGCTACATTACTTACATATAATAATAAATAAATAAATTGAAGTTTTTCTCCTATAAATTAGTTTTTTCAATGCATTGATATTTTCCTCATTTTTTCCTTAGCTCTCTAGGGTCGCTGTCACCTGATTTAACATGAAATCGCTCCTATAATGAGACATGGTCAGAGCAAACTCAATGTGACTTGGACTAAAAATAAATGAATATGTGGTTCATATGAAAATATAAGCAGAGTAATAAAAAAAAAAACAAAAAAAAAAAAAAAAACACTTCATGAAATGCAAAAATAAAAGCAGCTTTCTATAATTAACACATCACTGATAAACTCTTGATATTCCCATTTACTCGTTTTATTTTTCAAAATTATAAAAATAGCACATGCCATGGGCTTCAGATTCTGAACTTAAACTTCCAAGGATAATGTAGTTCCAGCAACATGCCTTTTTATCTAAACAAAATATTGAAAAAATACAAAATTAAAAAGAAAAAAATAAGACATGCAAAATCCCTGAAAAATATGTTGTGAAATCATGAAATACAATGAAAATACATAATTTTGCAATATATTTGCATTTTAACTACCCACCCGTTTACTGGAGCTCTAATAGTTTACATATAAACACGTGAAGATTACTCATTTTTCATCAGATAATGTCATATACAATTTACAACTATGCTACTAACTAATCCAGAGAAAGTAGGTTGAAGTATAAAGACCATATACTATAGTAGTTAAACTACTAATTCTACAAACCATATGTCAGAATGTGTTGTGAGTAAGGGGACTAAGGAAAAATATGGAAAAAATAAGGAAGAGCTCCTGCTACTACTAACATCAATAATACAAATACCCGGCAATAATGAGTGATGACCAAGATGCAACAACATAAAACCATTAGGCGAAACTTGCAAGCAAATAAAAGACATAGATTTCAAAAGAAATATTAGAGTAATGTCAAGAGAAAAAAAAAAAAAAAAAGAGTAAAAAGTCTCCATAAACACAGATTAAAAAAATTATACAAATTGTGGTATGTTGAAAAGTTTCTGAATCTTTGGCTCTCCTAATTATAGTATACTTTAGGGGATTTCAATGGTCTTATCCTTTATATGTACAGATTAGCTATTCCTCTAAAAAGAGGCACCAAAGACAGAGAACACAATAGCCAAAAAAAAAAAAAAAAAAAAGACAGGTGTTTCACTGACTATAGTTACACTATACTGTATAGACTTAGTAAATGGTACAATACATAGAACAAGAAAAAGTGAAGACTGAAAAGAGAATAAGGGAGTGCAGAAAACAAATATGGAGAAGTAATTGGAGGATCCGCAACGGACCACTAATGATTTGCAGTTTGCTTTGTTTTAATGTAAATTTTTTTTATTAACTAGATTTAGGTGGAGCAGTTATATATTGATATGCATTTGCATATGAGACAAAGCATTCAGTGCAATGTATCATAAATTTGTGCAATGCAAAAGAAAACTCTATACTGCAAAAGCTGTTTCTTCAAGAACAGAACATTAAAAGCAAAGGGAGATTAATAAGTGTATTATGAAGTGCATTTCTATTATGTACTCAAAAGATGTAGTTTTATGTCAAGGAATTCGTGGGTAATGTGACAGTAAATTTTTTCTACTGTGAGTGATCAGGTGCGGGTGCACTCACCATCTTCCCCAGTGCGTCATTGTCGGTGGCCAAAGAAGTGCTATTTTCAGAGATTAAAACGCTTCCATTTCCATTCATACTCTCCAAACTCTCAAGTGATCCCATGGGGGCATCTGACATCAGGTTATCCTGAAACATAGCAACACTTCATAACTTAAAACACCTCCACTGACTACATAACTCAAAATGAGTCACTTGTATGTATCTCGTTCATTAGGCTGAAATGATTTTTCAAGCTACTTTAAGATTTGACATATGGCACGTGTGCAAACTTAGAGTCAAGAGAATACCAATGATAAGAAAGAGCTGATATACTATTGTATGTATTAGTCTGCTACAGAGATGGACTCTCCTATCTGTAGCTCAGAGGGAAAAAATGAAAACCTACTTATTTGCAACAAACTAAATGCAATAGGATATTACAATGATCACATATTTATCATTGAAATTTTATATGGTTCAATAAGGTAGCACTGATTCGAGCTTACCATTACTCTACCAGCAGTCATAATTGAGTTGTATATATTAAATTTTAATTTTGTCATTCTCTTAAGAGAATGGATTTTTTTAATAAAAAATCCAAAAGAATGCCATCTAACTACGAAACCTCTTGTTATCCGATTATCAAAAACAAAGAATACTACTTTCAAACACTTTAAGACACAAAATACCTAGCCAAACCTTAAAAGAAGACAAAAATTAACTTCAGTTTAATGTCTGTTAATACCAAACAACAGAAACAAGTGCTGTGTCATGCATATAATACTAATAATAATAATAACAATAAAAAGAGAGCTAAATCAAAACTGTTAGTAACTATGGAAGACAATCATAAGATGTTATAGCTCTTATGAAAAATATAAATTCAAGAGTCAATGAAAGATATGCGGCAATCCTACCCAAAGATACCTTATGCTGGAAGGACATGAAGCCGTGTACACTTTAAGAAATAAAAGGTAACAAGGGGGTTATAGCATAAATATGTAAAAAATCTATACCATGTCAACTTAGTTACTTTGTCTCAGACTGTCTGAACATAGCTACGTTACAATTATATTAGTTACTAGCTATAACTAAACAAAAGTCAGTGAAGCATATTTAAGCCCACTCTTTTGAAAAGCAAATAAGCACCCACTCTATCATAACAGGCAACAAATATGACTGATTAAAAAATCCACGATAGCTATTATATGTTAAGAAGCAATTCTGATACTGTATATGCTACTTTATATAAGTTATAGTTAATATATCTATATGAACATTGAAAATACTGCACTACATACAGAAACACAGCACATTCACTAGTATCCCATATACATTCTTACCAGTTTACATACACAAAATTTACAAACAATACTGATGAAACAATGGATATCTTCTATTGATTAAGTCTCTCTGGTAATATAACAGAACAAATAGAGAGAGAAATGGATATCATGGGGAAACCGAGACAATACTGTATACATCATATATCACGAATAGAGAAAGCTAGCATACGAGGATCTTTTATTTCAGTATAAGGGCTCCCATTCTCAAGGTGATCTGCAAATCTTCTCTGCAACTTCAGGACAAAGGTACAACCTAAAAACGCCTTCAGATTGTTTGTTTATCTCAAACAGATTGGAATTACCAATGTCGTTTGGAGAAAAGTTTCATTATTCTGTGCTCCCTTCATGTTACAGGAGGCAACTAACGAGGTAATAAGAATAGAGGAGCTGGCAAAGCCTCCTTATCATAATTTCCATTTTGCTGCCTAAAAGTAATGGCATAGGTGAGGACTGACAAGGTATGAAGCCATGACACCTCAGTTTCCTTGTTACAATTATAGCCATCCTGTTGGCTTCATCAAAACCACTTACACTACACAGTTATTATCACTTACCTTATCCACAGGTAAACATATGGGAGGCTTGGTCCAGGATCTATTCTTACAACGAAGCTCTGAAGGTCCAAGCATTGTGTATCCTTCCAGACATGAGTAATAGGCAACTGTTCCTGATCCCAGATGCTTGAATTCCACATTGCCATTTTGGAGTTTGGGGGGAAGAAGACACAGATCTGTTTGAGTTGCCACAGTAAGTGTACCCTTTTCACTTAGTTCCTGCATATTGTGATACACAATGAATATGGACGGGGCATCTGTTTCAATTTCAAACTTATCAGAAAACAGAGGACACCATTCAATATCCCATTTTGGATTTAAGAGGGTTTCTTCAAAAATGGTTATATGTGGTCTAACATTTTCAGTCAGTCTTAAGGTTAAATGCCTTCGCTGCTCAGTATTAAGCTGCCACACGCATGCTTCAGAACGAGAAATAGGTCGAAACTTGTGCTCAAATTTTTCGATAGACATGTCAGGCAATATGACTCCATCTGAGCAAGAGGGTATAACACATCGAGTTTCAGCTGCAACAGTACTTGAGTTCACAATACACGTATCTCCTGACACAGGGAAATTAATACTAAAGCCATCATCACAGTTGATAGCTGCATCTGGATTCATTCTATTCTTGTTAATACTGATGCTTAGGTTAAAAACAGGCAAGATACTTGAAAGATTCTGGCATAAACTTTCATCATCCAAGTGTCCTTCTATCCTTGCATTCAAGCGAATATATAATTCAACTAATGTTCCATTAGGTATGGCATCGCACTCACGGCACCTGGCTTCAGCTTTTGTCTTCGCTCTGCCTTCTTTATCAATTTCAATGAAGTTTTCAGTTTTGCAATCACCACAATCTTCAGAGAAACTTCGTGACTTACCATCAACATACATCATGGCTGACCCAAACCCACCAAGTCTTAATTCATGGAGAATGACATGGAACTCTTGAGCAACAGGAGCTTCGAAACATCTGTGGCACATTCGAGGAGCTACTTCTTGCATGTCCACTGCAAAGTGGAGACTATGTTCATTCAAGGTTATTATTCATTGACTGGTAGGTATATAGACACCACAAATATGCCATAAGAATAACAGTGATACAGCAAGGTAGATAAAATTAAGAGAAATAAATTATCCTCTATACTGTATCAAGGGTAGTCAGTAACTACGAGTGAGAGCAATGTAATTTTCATTTAAAAACAAGTTTACAGTATAAAATATTTTACAGAAATTTCACGCTAAATTCTTAGTACTCATGCCACACTGAAAGAGATCGAATATCATATTCAAGCTTACATATACTGTAACTGGTAAGCAAATTAATTAAATAATATCACACAAGAAAATGTATCTGAGCATATAGTAAAGAAAAAGGCTTTTATCACATTATTCGAATTTCAAATTTTTTTTTACATAAATATTATCATAAGTCAATTAAGTGTGTCAAAACCCAGTTTCTTAGCATAGTGATGCTTTTAGTTCTAAGCCACGAAAACAAGCTTGATAAGTAAAAAATACTACATATCATTCACCAATCTTGACCGCAGTTCATCATAATGTTTATTAAAATCTAGCTCAATAACATTTAAAATAAAGCTGCGCTAGCCTACGAGAGCACTAACGTACCTGACACATAATGTGGAAATTCCTTTGGGTTAATACAGTCCTCTGCAATGACAAATGAGAAAAAAATAAGCAGGAGACACAAAAGCTGTCCCCACTGAAGAGTATATGTTGTCGACATCTTGGGCCACTCCTCCAGCAGCCCACTACTATTGTTCCCTACATCACACCTGCAAAAAAAATAAACAAAGTGAGGCATTGAAAAAATATAAAAGCAACACCAATGTGCACCGGACCACATTTAAAACTGTCATAATTATGAAGGAAGAAAAAGGACACACTGTATATGTCCTGTGTGTCAGGCAATGTAACAAGGATGGATTGAAGACAGAATGAGCTTGTACATATTCTTTTCTTACAAAAAACTGGCAAAAAGGGTGAAGATGGCCAGGCAAGCATGTCACACTGCTAGACTTATGTTACTGCAGTGCCACAATAATAGTTTATGTGATAATGCTGAACAGGAAAGAAAAAACCCTGTACACACTTGTGTAATTTTTCTTAATAAACAAAATATTGTACAGTAAAAGCTCTTTCTATTATCAAATTTCTTAATTATTTAATGTGTTCTGAGAGAACAATATATATTAATGCATAATTCACATGATGATAACATAAAACTGTAGAAAAAAAAATTTACATTGCACTGTTATATGACACTAGTAATTTCTAATGATACATTTCAGTGATATACTTGATATCACGCATAAATGTTATTACTGGAGGAAACGCCCATATGCAAACCTAGTAGCTTTTCAGTTTTTCTTCTCCTCCTTTGTCTTAGTCTAAAATCATTAAAAAAGGCTGTTAAACTATCATCGATAAGCTCTTAGTTACTATCACAAAAGTTTTAATGGTGGAGCAATTAAGGTTGCAATTCGAAACAATGTTGAAACTTTACTATCAAATCAAATATCGGAGAAAAATATATTCTGTATCTTGCTGGAAATTCCTGCTCCAACATCTGAAAATAATTAATCTAATAATTTCCCATCTTAATATTCAAATTCATCAAATGAACAAGATAACTTTGTACGGCATATCCAAAGTAACATTAAATGAAGTCACAGATAATAAGTCAACATTGTCTTGTCTTCATAGCAGTTCTAATCATATAACATTAATGGATAAAAAAAATAAAATCTATTTTCAATACGGGAAGGAGAGAAACAATCTCTAAATTAAAGGTCTGTTTCAATGACCAGCATAGCTTGCAAAGTTATGGAGAATATACTGAGAGAAAACACATTTTTCCTCACGGAGACCAAAAGAAAATTTCTGAAAATTACAAATGTCAGAAGAGATGCATAAAGTAGATATAAGTTATTGTTATTGATCTGACACTACACTATAAGAGTAATCACCTGGAGAAGTATATACTATATGACCTAATAATCATGAAATGCTTATCAGTGAAGCTCTCGCTCTCTCTCTCTCTCTCTCTCTCTCTCTCTCTATATATATATATATATATATATATATATATATATATATATATATATATATATATATATATATATATATATATATGCCAATACTCCCTAGGCTGTCAACTGATCGGTGTAAGTCCCATAAACAGGCTAAACTGACTAACCTGTCAACAAAGGCTTAGTATAACAAAAACTTTTTTTTTTATTACTTTTTCTTTAAAGACAGTAAGTAATGGACAGCTATATGTATCTTAACTCAAAGCTAATGAAGCATAATGATGTAATTAGTTTCACAATTAGGTACTGTAGTCATTTCCACAGATGGGAGAGGGATAACAGATTACAGAGAGCAGTTTGTGCTATTACATTTCTACAACTTTGCAAAGAAGGCTTGAGCACGGTTTGTGTGGTCTGGCTTTACAATATCTAAGAAAAAGGCACTGAACAAAAATTAGATAATACATTTAATACTGGGAGCTGATATGATAATCAATTCACATCATCAACCTGTTATCTTGATACACAATAAAGGTTAGCGTACTTTTTCTGTTATAAACTACGTTTTATTCAAAGTTCACAATATATTTTTCCTACAGCTTTTCTCAAACGAATTTGAACTTAATTTCAATAAAAAACAAAACCTCAACTACGGGTCCATTGGGGGTACAGCCACGCAATTTTCAACATTTCCTGCAATCACTGTTATGCTCAAAGAGTGGGGTTTCCAGAAAACACTCATTCTTAACAAAAATAATGCTCAAATTAATTTGAATCAAGACAAAATCCATGGCAAATATATAGATTTGAATTAGGGGTAAAATATGTTGAAAATTTGACAAAAGTTAGGCTTTAATTTCATCATATTCAACTTTTAGGTTAGCTTGGCTGATGATAATATTAAGACTTCCCTCAAAGCAATCGTCTTATGTGTCTCTATTAATCTCCATTTGAATGGGTGTCGACAGTCAGGTTGGAGCTAGGGACACACCTTAAATGATAATTACTACCCAAATTAAATTAGTATAAGGACTGCCATTCATAAAAAAAATAAAAAAAAAATAGTAATAATAATTTCCTATACAAAGAAGGAAGCACTTCCTTTTCACACAAGATCTTTACATATCATAAAGGATTGATATAGAAAAAAACAACTCCTTTATAATTTTAAAATCACCCCTACATTGGGTTTCGGTTACTTACAAAATATTGGTAAATTTTTCGAGATGCCCCCGACTAAAAACCCCACCTCCGAGAGCACCTGGTGGCCATCCCAGTTTCGCACTATGACTAACCATCAATTGAGAGCACTCCTTTGCCCCCCTGACACCTTACATCCAGCGGATACGACAACTAAGACTCAATTACCCTCATCAAGTAGTGCCTACCACTTCTTTCAAAGGCAGGGCATCCAACCACTCGAGAATTATCTTTACAACTATTTCAATGCACTTATTCAACTTCAATAAACAGATCTTTTTCTGGCCCATCACAGGAATGCTACTGCTGCACTGGGTAAGGATTCACCAATATACTATACAATTGGTCTCAATTCTGTCAATTAATAAGCATATCAAGGCAGCTTCCAAGCCCATCTTCGATCTGTCAAGCATCGCTCGCTCTTCTTCATCTTTACAACTTCCTTTCCCGTATGACTCTCGTCTTTGCTTAAAAATATAGGTCTTTCTCACTTAATATTAATAAAATTCAACAAGTTACCTTCATGCTATCAATGGTAGGAGTGGTAATGAGTGTGATTCATTGCAATTGATTACTCGCGTCAGTACTAAATAATTGGTCACAGCAACCTTTAGATGCGGATTATGTAAAGTGTTTGACAATACAATGAAATGCAAATAACGTACACTATACATAGAGATATTGTTAATAATTCCACATTATAATATAATTACTACATTTCTGAATGAAAAATATGAATAAAAAATTTGAATGATATCATTACGATGATATATAAATGATACAAGCTGTATATAATGTTTTGGTTTGCAGCCGATGGGAGTGGTAAGACAGCAGCAGCAGCTGCCAACTATTGTATTTTGTCTTCCTCGATTCGCTCCTATGGGTGGGGGTAGAAGTTGCGATGATGCTATAACAAAAGCTTTAAAATTGCCGTTCCTCAAATCATTTAGAATATTTGGACGTGAAATAATCTTATATTAACCTTCATAAACACATGATGTCGATGCGATTAACTGATTCTCTTAATGACTTGCACTTCTGAAATAATGATTCAACTAGGAAATGCCAAAATGAATGATAAAGTAAGAACAACAGTCGGCATCATTGTTCTGAGATATAAAGCCGCTTAAGATGGAGTTGAGGAATCTACCTATTATTTATTTCTTGAACTACTCAAGTTTCACTTTTCAAGAATGACTAAAAGAGTACCTTGTGGAGGATTTCCTGTGTGTTATTTACCCTTCGATCTTATAACCCCCTAAATTCGGAAATCCTGACACGGCTTCAGTAGAGGCCTACCACGATCTCAAAATTAAATCCTCTACCAATAAGATATAATTAATATTACATG
>JAXCGZ010002929.1:15000-27500 GCA_037179515.1 Halocaridina rubra | reverse complement strand
TGTAAGATGAAGGACGTGTTCACTATTTCAATATAGTGATAAGGGCGGCTTTCATAATTTTCTACACACGCAAAACACCACAAGTGTATGCAGAAAAGCGTATTTATAGAACAATATTGAAAGACGCATGAAGAAAGAATAAAAAAAAAAATACACATGCAATACATACAAAACACACACACACACACACACACACACACACACACACACACACACACAGAAGATCAGGGGATGGGGCCTCATTAAGATTGTTATACACAAATGCTGATGGATTAGCTGGTAAGGCAGTAGAATTAAAAGATAGGATTCACAACAGTAAGGCAGATATAGTAGCAATTACAGAGACTAAGTTGAGTGAGGACATAAACAGTGTCACAGTTTTTCCTAAGGGCTTCAGAATACTAAGGGTTGAAAGATCTGAGAGGACTGGTGGAGGGATAGCACTGCTCATAAGTGAGAGGATTCAAGTTGAAGAAATAAACTTGGCTATAGAAAGTGAGTTCAAGGAATTTCTTGTTGCTCGCATAAATACTGGGTCAAAGAGCATTATAATAACTGTTGTATACAACCCACCAAGGAACCAAAATAGGCTTGAAGTTTATGAGGAAAGTCATATAGGTACTATTGAAGTCATAAACTCAGTTGTTAACATGGCACGGGAAAAAAAATGTAGGATTTTGATTATGGGAGACTTTAATCATAAAGAGATAGATTGGATAAATCTTGACCCACACAGTGGTGAGGACTCATTCGGGGCAAGATTCCTAGATTGCGTACAAGGGAATTTCCTACACCAACATGTAATGGAACCAACAAGGGCCAGGGGTGGGGATGAGCCATCACTACTTGATCTAGTGTTCACAGATAATGTGTTGGATATTGAAAATATTGAGTATGAACCACCAATTGGAAAGAGTGACCACTGTGTGTTGTTGATGGAGTATATCATTGAAGATATTCTTCCTGAGAGTAGAGGCACTGAGGACATGAGGAGGAACTATCCGAAAGGAGATTACATCAAAATGAATGAGCTTTTTGCAGTTATTGACTGGAGAACCTTATTTTACAACAAATCTGTACAAGAAATGTATGACATCTTTTGTGAGAAATATGGGAAGATAGTAGATTGCTGCATACCTGTCACCAAAGTAGGTGTAATTCATGCCAGAGAGAAATGGTTCGATAATGGGTGTAAAAGAGCTAAGGAGTGGAGAGACAAATGCTGGAAAAGGTATAGGAGGAGAAAAAACATAAATGCCTGGCAAACCTACAAAAGAGCAAGAAATGACTACCTAAGTAAAAGGAGAGAGGCAGAGAGAGATTATGAGATGGACATCACCAGGAAGGCTAAAGAAAATCCCAAGCTTTTCCACAGCTTTATCAGAGGAAAACTGAAGGTAAAAGAACAGGTTTTAAGGCTAAAGAGAGCGGATGGAAGCATCACTGAGACGGATGAAGAGATCTGCAAAGAATTGAACAAGGAGTTTCAGTCAGTATTTACAGTAGAAAATACCCCACCCCCTCAGATTGCAGTGATAGAAGCTCAAGGGCCGGTATTAGAGAACATCAACCTTACAGCCACAGAGGTATGCAAAGCGCTGATGGATTTAGATGTTCATAAAGCTACAGGTCCTGATGACATATCCCCTCATGTGCTTAAAAAATGCGCAAACACAATATCAGTGGCACTAAGTATCATATTTAAGGAGTCACTGGAGTCAGGGGAGATTCCAAGATGCTGGAAACAAGCAAATGTGATACCTATCTTCAAAAAGGGAAGGAGGGATACGGCTCTGAACTATAGACCAGTTTCCTTGACCAGCATATTTTGCAAAGTTATGGAGAAACTACTAAGGAAACATATCTCTCTTCACTTGGAATCCTTCAACTTTTTGTCAGTGAGGCAACATGGCTTCAGAGAAGGTAGATCAATAGTAACAAACTTATTAGAATTTTATGATGAGGTAAGCCAAATCTTACAGGAAAGAGAGGGCTGGGCAGATTGCATATTCCTAGACTTCCAGAAAGCGTTTGACACTGTTCCACATGGGAGACTTATTAGGAAGCTGCACTCAATGGCTAGAATAGGTGGAAATGTTTTGGAATGGATAAAAACTTACTTAGAAGGAAGGGAACAGAGGGTTAGAGTAAGACACTCAGTGTCTGAATGGAGAAGAGTTAGTAGTGGAGTTCCGCAGGGTTCAGTTTTAGGGCCACTTTTGTTCCTTGTATATGTAAATGACCTACCAGAGTCTGTAAATTCATTCATGAATATGTTTGCAGATGATGCAAAGATTGTGAAGAAAGTAAAAAACGAGAACAATGGTAGAGAACTTCAGGAGGATCTAAATAATCTGCATGAGTGGTCAGAAAAGTGGCTAATGAAATTCAATACTTCAAAATGTAACGTAATGAGAATGGGTACAAGTGCAAGAAGGCCCAAGCTTGACTACTCGGTGGCTGGAGTACATCTTCAAGAGACAGAAAATGAGAGAGATCTAGGAGTAAACATACTGGCAGATTTGTCTCCAGAAATACATATAAATGGCATAGTAAGGGCAGCATATGCATTCTTATCAAATGTAAGGGTAGCCTTCAGGCACATGGACAAGGAAATGTTCAGAAATATTTATGTAACCTATGTGAGGCCAAAACTCGAATATGCAGCCCCCTTTTGGAATCCGCACTTGAAAAAGCACATAGCTAAGCTTGAAAAAGTTCAAAGACATGCCACGAAACTGGTGCCAGAAATACGCAATCTCAGTTATGATGAGAGGCTGAGGGAATTAGACTTACCATCACTCGAAGCTAGAAGAGTAAGGGGGGATATGGTGACAGTCTTTAAATTCCTTCATGGTTATGATAGAGTGGATAGGGATCGATATTTCGATATGGCTGGCTCTAGAACTAGAGGTCATATTTTGAAGCTTCGTAAGAAAACTTCTTTGCAGGATGTAAGGAAATACTTTTTCAGTGTAAGAGTAGTTGATAATTGGAATTCGCTAAGCGAGGAGGTAGTTAATGCTATCTCAATCCATAGTTTTAAGGACAGGTATGATAAGTATCACTAAGTCTAAAATGGAACCGATCAGGAGACATAAGAACATAAGAACATAAGAATAGAGGACACTGCAACATGCCTACTGGCACACACGAGGCAGCTCCATTTTTGAATTGTATTTTCAGCATGTCTAACCTATTCTATTCTACTCTAATTATTTATTCTGTTTTTCTTTTTATAATTTTTCTAATTAAGCACTAACCTATTCATACCCATCCTACCTCTGTCATATGTCTATCTAATCTACATTTGAAGGTGTCTAAGGTATTGGCATTTACTATCATACTAGGAAGCTTGTTCCATGCATCAGCTACTCTATTTCCAAACCAATTTTTACCAATTTCCCTTCTGAACCTAAATTTATCAAGCTTAAATCCATTATTACGAGTTCTGGTTTGATCATGAATTTTTAAAACTTTATTAATATCTCCCTTGTTAATCACTTTAAACCATTTATACACTTCAATCATATCCCCCCTAACTCTTCGCCTCTCTAGAGAATGTAGATTAAGTTTTTTTAATCTGTCCTCATATGGTAGATTTCTGATATTGTGTATCATCTTGGTCATTCTTCGTTGCACTCTCTCCAAGGATTCAATTTCCATTCTATAATAGGGTGACCAGAATTGCACAGCATAATCTAAATGGGGCCTAACTAATGCAAGATAGAGCTGCAAAATAACTTTTTCCGTCCTATTGCTGACGCTTCTTGAGATAAATCCTAAAATTCTGTTTGCTTTATTTCTGACTGCTGTGCATTGCTCTCTTGGCTTAAGACTACTACTCACAAGAACTCCCAAATCCCTTTCACACTGAGAACTCATGATTTCATGGTTATTTAGCTTATAACTAGTATTGTCTTTTATAGTACCCATTTTAACTACTTTACATTTTTCAACATTAAATTCCATTTGCCATTTGTCCGACCATTCAGATAATCTATTTAGATCTTCCTGTAAAGCATGAATGTCTTCTTTTCCATTTATAGTTCTACCTATTTTAGTGTCGTCTGCGAATTTACTTAGGTTACTACTGATATCCGAATCCAGATCATTTAGATATACGATGAATAATAGAGGACCCAGTACCGAGCCTTGTGGTACCCCGCTTGTAACCGAGCCCCACTCTGATTTCTCTCCATTTATGCAAACCCTCTGTTTTCTGTCTTTTAACCATTGTTTGATCCATCTGAGCACAGCTCCTCCTATTCCATGAGCTTCCAGCTTTTTAACTAATCTTTTGTGAGGAACTCTATCAAAAGCTTTGCTAAAATCTAGATATATTGTATCATATTCTTTGCCACAATCTACTGCCTCGTAAACTTCTGAATAAAAAGACAGTAAGTTTGTAAGGCACGAAAAACCCTTAAGAAACCCGTGTTGTGAAAGTTTTATCAGTCTGTGTAATTCTAGATGTGCCTTTATTTTATTTGCAATTATGGATTCTAGAATCTTACCCACTGTTGACGTTAAACTTACCGGTCTATAATTATTCTTTTTAACACGTTCACCTTTTTTAAATATTGGTACCACATCTGCCAATTTCCACTCCATGGGTACCGATCCTAATTTTATTGAATTATTAAATAATGCAGTTAGACGGGAAGATACGAGCTTTGGGCTCTTTCCCGTAAACACAATTAGGTAATCACAATTAGGTAATCACACACACACACACACACATATATATATATATATATATATATATATATATATATATATATATATATATATATATATATATATATATATATATATATATATATATATATATAGATATATATATATATATATATATATATATATATGTATATATATATATATATATATATATATATATATATATATATATATATATATATATATATATATATATATATATATATATATATATATATATATAATGACAAATATGACATTTTAGCTGAAGGTTTTTTGGACTTAAATAGGACTGTCCAAGACAGTTCGATGTTAAGTCTTCCTTCAGTTACGGTTCTTTTTCTATGCCTACATCAACACTGAATATTTTTGGATATTCATTACACATCTCTTATTATCCCTTCACATTTGACAAGTCACAGCACACCCCAATTCTGTTTCTCTTTACTTTATATATGCTTCGTGCCCAGGCCCGATGGTGTCACAATCATAAAAAAAAAATTTGTCCCACCCTTAAAATATACTCAAACATTCGCTATTATCTAAGATTATTCTATGTAATAGTTATCTAAGACTATTCTTAGTAACACTTATCTAAGATTATCTTAAGTAGAAGTTATCCTAAACTATTCTAGGTAACTGTTATCTAAGATTATGATAATCAATAGTTATCTAAAAAAATACTCTAAGTAGCAGTCATCCAAGTAACAGTTATCTAATAGTATCCTAAGTAACAATTATCTAAGATTACGCTAAGTAACAGTTACCAAAGATTATTTTAAGTACCAGTTATCTATTTTTTAACCATGTAGTAAGTTGGTCCATAGCACTAGCGCCCGATGCGATACTACAGCTGAGAAGTGTTTTTAACTTTAATGAAATTTGGATATCGGTTACAAATCTCTTATTATCACTTCACATCTGACAAGTCACAACACTTCAATCTCTTTTTCTTTGTGCCCAGGCCCGATGAGGGACCATTTATTTTTTATTTTGTCTGTTCTGGAGTCACAGTTATAAAAAGAAAGTAACACTTATCAAGGTTTAAGTAACACTTATCTGAGATTATTCTCAGTAACAGTTATCTAAGATTTTATTAAGTAACAGTTATCTAAGACTTGTTCCAGGCAATAGTTACCTAAGTTTATTTCTAAGATGCAGTAAATCAAACCATACATTAGACAAATTGCCTCCTTCAAGAAAAAAAAACATAAAAAAAAATTATTATAATATAAATTTGATGAAATCAAGTGTAATATATGTAATATTTTTCGTTGGAAAAATAATATTAAAATGTATGTGTGTGTGTGTGCGCGCATATAAATACACATAATTTGTTTTTTTTTCTATGTATCTCTATTAGTCCTCGTCTGGTGGTGAATACAGACGGATTGAAGCTGGGGAATTAAGGTTGGATGCCCATCCTGACGCCCCTCCGTGGGTTCAATCACTGGCCCGACACCTTCGGAATAGGGTACTCTACCACAACGCTAAAGCAGTCCTCACACACACACACACACACACACACACACACACACACACACACACACACACACACACACACACACACACACACACACATATATATATATATATATATATATATATATATATATATATATATATATATATATATATATATATATATATATATATATATATCATAAAAACATTTACAGAAACAACAAGAAAAACATCAACGCCAACAACAATGAATATACCGTAACAACAACAACGATTAGTACAATAACAACAAAAACAGTAAAAACAGAAACAAGAACTATAGCAGGAAAGAAGATAAAAACAAAAACACTATCAACAAAAAAATGCAGAATCAAGAACAGCAAAAACAAGCGCAAAGACAACAACGACAACAACAACATTAAGGGTTACTAAGATTTTTTAAGCGGGCACATACACAAACACACACACACACACAAACACACACACTAATATGGCATAAGCGCATTAACATGACACACAAAAGCACACACGAACACAGACACACACAGCCTGTTGCAGATACACACACACACACACACACACACAAACAAACAGCTAAATGACAACCTAAAGGAATTAGATGTTAGTTCACTGCTCTCTTCTGAGAGAGACGAGATTGCTGCTTGGAATGTTCAGATTAAGGAAAACATTGAACAGTTCAGAAAAGAGTTCCAGGAGCTGAATATGGAAAATGATGCCATGAAAACGTCCTTTGCTGATGCACTAAAGGGGAATGTGGCAGTAAAAGAGGCTGTAAAGGTGGTGGCACTGGAAAACATACAAACAGTTGACTATAAAGAGACAGTAATCGAAAAAATGAAAGACGTTGTGATGGAAAGGGCAAACCCACTCATCAGACAGGCACTTGATAAGGAGAAGACAGTGGTAATCTCAGGCATAAGTGAATCCCAGGAGCCAACATGGCAGGGGAGACTTGAAGAAAATAAAGCTAACGTTGTAGACCTGATAAGAAAGCTTGGAGTAGTATGTGGTCCTGAGGATATTGTAAACATACACCAACTAGGTAAATATTCGAGGGAAGGAAAGCCGAGACCAACAAAAGTAACCTTTGAGAGAGGGGAGACATGTAGGGAAATATTGTTGAGAAAAAAAAGTCTAAAAGACCTTCAAGAATGCAAAGAAGTGTTCATTAGACGATACAGAACACAGGAAGAGATGGGAAAGATCAAAAACTTGTTGCAAGAGGCAAGAAGGTTAAATGATGAAAGAAATGAAGAAGAGAAGAAAAATTTTCGTTACAGAATACTTCCAGACAAAGGGGAGATAAAGAAGATAATGACAGAAGATCAGGGGATGGGGCCTCATTAAGATTGTTATACACAAATGCTGATGGATTAGCTGGTAAGGCAGTAGAATTAAAAGATAGGATTCACAACAGTAAGGCAGATATAGTAGCAATTACAGAGACTAAGTTGAGTGAGGACATAAACAGTGTCACAGTTTTTCCTAAGGGCTTCAGAATACTAAGGGTCGAAAGATCTGAGAGGACTGGTGGAGGGATAGCACTGCTCATAAGTGAGAGGATTCAAGTTGAAGAAATAAACTTGGCTATAGAAAGTGAGTTCAGGGAATTTCTTGTTGCTCGCATAAATACTGGGTCAGAGAGCATTATAATAACTGTTGTATACAACCCACCAAGGAACCAAAATAGGCTTGAAATTTATGAGGAAAGTCATATAGGTACGATTGAAGTCATAAACTCAGTTGTTAACATGGCGCGGGAGAAAAAATGTAGGATTTTGATTATGGGAGACTTTAATCATAAAGAGATAGATTGGATAAATCTTGACCCACACAGTGGTGAGGACTCATTTGGGGCAAGATTCCTAGATTGCGTACAAGGGAATTTCCTACACCAACATGTAATGGAACCAACAAGAGCTAGGGGTGGGGATGAGCCATCACTACTTGATCTGGTGTTCACAGATAATGTGTTGGATATTGAAAATATTGAGTATGAACCACCAATTGGAAAGAGTGACCACTGTGTGTTGTTGATGGAGTATATCATTGAAGACATTCTTCCTGAGAGTAGAGGCACTGAGGACATGAGGAGGAACTATCCGAAAGGAGATTACATCAAAATGAATGAGCTTTTTGCAGTTATTGACTGGAGAACCTTATTTTACAACAAATCTGTACAAGAAATGTATGACATCTTTTGTGAGAAATATGGGAAGATAGTAGATTGCTGCATACCTGTCACCAAAGTAGGTGTAATTCATGCCAGAGAGAAATGGTTCGATAATGGGTGTAAAAGAGCTAAGGAGTGGAGAGACAAATGCTGGAAAAGGTATAGGAGGAGAAAAAACATAAATGCCTGGCAAACCTACAAAAGAGCAAGAAATGACTACCTAAGTAAAAGGAGAGAGGCAGAGAGAGATTATGAGAGGGACATCACCAGGAAGGCTAAAGAAAATCCCAAGCTTTTCCACAGCTTTATCAGAGGAAAACTGAAGGTAAAAGAACAGGTTTTAAGGCTAAAGAGAGCGGATGGAAGCATCACTGAGACGGACGAAGAGATCTGCAAAGAATTGAACAAGGAGTTTCAGTCAGTATTTACAGTAGAAAATACCCCACCCCCTCAGATTGCAGTGATAGAAGCTCAAGGGCCGGTATTAGAGAACATCAACCTTACAGCCACAGAGGTATGCAAAGCGCTGATGGATTTAGATGTTCATAAAGCTACAGGTCCTGATGACATATCCCCTCATGTGCTTAAAAAATGCGCAAACACAATATCAGTGGCACTAAGTATCATATTTAAGGAGTCACTGGAGTCGGGGGAGATTCCAAGATGCTGGAAACAAGCAAATGTGATACCTATCTTCAAAAAGGGAAGGAGGGATACGGCTCTGAACTATAGACCAGTTTCCTTGACCAGCATAGTTTGCAAACTTATGGAGAAACTACTAAGGAAACATATCTCTCTTCACTTGGAATCCTTCAACTTTTTGTCAGTGAGGCAACATGGCTTCAGAGAAGGAAGATCAACAGTAACAAACTTATTAGAATTTTATGATGAGGTAAGCCAAATCTTACAGGAAAGAGAGGGCTGGGCAGATTGCATATTCCTAGACTTCCAGAAAGCGTTTGACACTGTTCCACATGGGAGACTTATTAGGAAGCTGCAATCAATGGCTAGAATAGGTGGAAATGTCTTGGAATGGATAAAAACTTACTTAGAAGGAAGGGAACAGAGGGTTAGAGTAAGACACTCAGTGTCTGAATGGAGAAGAGTTAGTAGTGGAGTTCCACAGGGTTCAGTTTTAGGGCCACTTTTGTTCCTTGTATATGTAAATGACCTACCAGAGTCTGTAAATTCATTCATGAATATGTTTGCAGATGATGCAAAGATTGTGAAGAAAGTAAAAAACGAGAACAATGGTAGAGAACTTCAGGAGGATCTAAATAATCTGCATGAGTGGTCAGAAAAGTGGCTAATGAAATTCAATACCTCAAAATGTAAGGTAATGAGAATGGGTACAAGTGCAAGAAGGCCCAAGCTTGACTACTCGGTGGCTGGAGTACAACTTCAAGAGACAGAAAATGAGAGAGATCTAGGAGTAAACATACTGGCAGATTTGTCTCCAGAAATACATATAAATGGCGTAGTAAGGGCAGCATATGCATTCTTATCAAATGTAAGGGTAGCCTTCAGGCACATGGACAAGGAAATGTTCAGAAATATTTATGTAACCTATGTGAGGCCAAAACTCGAATATGCAGCCCCCTTTTGGAATCCGCACTTGAAAAAGCACATAGCTAAGCTTGAAAAAGTTCAAAGACATGCCACGAAACTGGTGCCAGAAATACGCAATCTCGGTTATGATGAGAGGCTGAGGGAATTAGACTTGCCATCACTCGAAGCTAGAAGAGTAAGGGGGGATATGGTGACAGTCTTTAAATTCCTTCATGGTTATGATAGAGTGGATAGGGATCGATATTTCGATATGGCTGGCTCTAGAACTAGAGGTCATAGTTTGAAGCTTCGGAAGAAAACTTGTTTGCAGGATGTAAGGAAATACTTTTTCAGTGTAAGAGTAGTTGATAATTGGAATTCGCTAAGCGAGGAGGTAGTTAATGCTATCTCAATCCATAGTTTTAAGGACAGGTATGATAAGTATCACTAAGTCTAAAAATGGAACCGATCAGGAGACGGGAAGATACGAGCTTTGGGCTCTTTCCCGTAAACACAATTAGGTAATCACAATTAGGTAATCCACACACACACATTCACTAATATGACAACCGCATAAGCACACACTAAAATGACAAACATAAGCAGACACAAACACACATACACACACACAAATTCTGTTGCCTGTCTAGGTATAATTCTAATCTCAAAAATATTTCTATTGTTAAGGAATCTATTTTTATAATTTAATGAAGCTAAATTCTAAGTATTATTTTCATTTAAATATAAATATGATGCTTGTATAGTTGTTTAATGAAGATGTTATTTATATCTATTTATATATTTCCTTTTTCTATTTTTTTATTTATCTTTTTGGTATCTTTTCATAGCGGAGTCATAATAAGAACCGTGACGTCAGCGTCTCTGCGCGTAAGAGGTTCTGCGCATGCGCAGATGAATGTGTAACAGTGAAACAAAAACAGTGAATGAATAATGGAATGAGAAAGTGAATGAGTAATGGAAGGGATGAGTGAATGAAGGAGATAAATAGTGAATAACTGAGGGAAATGCTAAAATTAAAAAGAAAATAAATTAAAAAAAGGTAAGATAAGAGCATAGATAGAAAGAAAAGAATGATTAAAGCATGAGTGAAAAGAGTGAATGATAGAGAATGAGCAAATAAAAACTAATAAGGCTGGGAATATGAATGAGTGAGAACAAAAATACACGACTGAGCAAAGGAGACTGTGCTTGAATGAATGAGTACGTAATGACTGAATGAGCGATTAAGTTAGTAAAGGATGGAATGAGAGAGAGAGAGAGAGAGAGAGAGAGAGAGAGAGAGAGAGAGAGAGAGAGAGAGAGAGAGAGAGAGAGAGAGAGAGAGAGAGAGAGAGAGGAGAGAGAGTGAAGAAAGGAGTTGATGAATGTAGACAGGGGGAATGAGAATTTTTTTTTGGATATATATAAATGAGTGAAATAAAAGAATGAGTGAAAGAATGAGAGAATGGAGAAAGAAGGAAATTATTAAATTATGAAGGAAATAAACAAGGAAGCCAAGAAAAAAAAAGGATTAAAAAGAAGTGATATGGATATAAAGGAATGAGTAAAATGATGGAATGAGTGAATGAAAGATAAGGAGAATGAAGAAAAGAAGGAACCGGGTGAATGAAGAAGAGAAGGAATGAAGAGGAAGGGAAGAAAGAATAAACAGAGGGATTAGGAATATAAGCGAATAAGAGAGAGATTGGAATGAGCGAATGAAGGCGAGAAAGAAGGAGAAAAGAAGGAGCTGAATGAAATAAGAAATGGGGATTGATTAAAGAAAATAGAAGATAAAAGAAAAAAGAAAAAGAAAAGAAAAGTGAAAGATTAAGTGAATGATAATATGATTGAATGAGTTGGTGAATGAGTGAATGAACCAAAAAATCTAAGAGGTACAAGTTATGTAAATATAACAAGAGCAGTATATAATATATATTGGAGAATAAAAAAATACAAATATATGTACTGCTGCTTGCTCTTTCTCTCTCTCTCTCTCTCTCTCTCTATCTATCTACCTATCCATTTCACTCTCTATCTATCAATCTATACACACACACACACACACACACACACACACACACACACACACACACACACACACACACACACACACACACACACACACACACACATATATATATGTATATATATATATATATATATATATATATATATATATATATATATATCTTACTTACACATGCGTACATATAAACACATAAGCACACACATACGCACGCGCATTCTTTCCAATGCATTCTATTTTATTGTCTGGAAGTAAAATATCAATTTGTATTCATTCTCTATCCCTCTCTCTCTCTTTCAATCTCTCTCTCTCTCTCTCTCTCTCTCTCTATATATATATATATATATATATATATATATATATATATATATATATATATATATATATATATATATCACACACAGACACACATTTACATAAACAAAAACACACGAACACTGACAATAATTCAAACTAATGGGTTCACTTTACTCATTTGAGTGAAATATTTCTTTCTCTCTCTCTCTCTCTCTCTCTCTCTCTCTCTCTCTCTCTCTCTCTCTCTCT
>JAXCGZ010002929.1:7500-10000 GCA_037179515.1 Halocaridina rubra | reverse complement strand
ATTACAGATTCCCCAACCTCACTCGTGGTTTCATTTTAGCATTTAATTCAATTCCCAATCTCATTCGGGCCATGAAATTAGCAAATAAGCACATTACATATGTGAAAACATGAATCATTTTCACATATGTAATGTGCTTATTTGCTAATTTCATGGCCCGAATGAGATTGGGAATTGAATTAAATGCTAAAATGAAGCCACGAGTGAGGTTGGGGAATCTGTAATATGAACATAGTGGCATTCAGTTAGAATGCGTTCATTCCTAAGTATAGCAGATATAAGCTATAAGGTTGGATTCCTTTTAAACTTCTGTGGTGTAGTGGTAGCGCCTTGACTTAGTAATCATAAGTCCTAGGTTCGAGTCCCGGTCGGGGTAAAAAATTATTCATATATATATATATATATATATATATATATATATATATATATATATATATATATATATATATATATATATATATATATATATATGTATGTATGTATGTGTATAGTATATATATATATATATATATATATATATATATATATATATATATATATATATATATATATATATATATATATATATATATATATATATATATATATATGAAATAGTGAGTTCCAAAAAACAGCATATTGTACATATCAAATGTAGCTTCAGATATGATGAAATTGATATATTTAATGTACCGTTAAAAACATGACTGCCAAAATATCTAATAAAAGTGTCATCCGTACGAACGAATAAACATCAATACATTTCATCAGTAAAACGATGTTGAGTATTTCCATTCATTTTACTAAATTAAATTTCATCAAACACACACATGCACATACACACGCGGACGCACACGCACGCACTTTCTGCATTCCATATTCCAAATGAGTTATTTTGTTCGTGTGCAGCACCATGAAGATGAATAATTATATAGGTAAGCGTTCTCTTTAAAAGACTGACTTATTATACTGCGCTTCCGTGTTTTTCTACCAGTCTGTCTGTCTGTCTTTTTGTCAGACTATCTGTCTGTCTTTCTGTCAGACTATCTGTCTGTCTAATATACTGTGTGTGCGTGTATATATATATATATATATATATATATATATATATATATATATATATATATATATATATATATATATATATATATATATATATATATATATATATTCTTTTTTCCCCATTCTCACTCTCTCGTACACTATATATATAAATAGCAACAACAACAAAAAAATCTCAACAAACATATTCAAAAATGCCATAGCATAAAAGCCAAAGATATGAATGTATACTAAAAATATTCATATTTTACATTAAAGCATTCCGACTGCAAAAAAAAAATAAAAAAAAATAAAAAAAAATAAATTCGTAAACGCATCTATTCCAGACTTGAAAAAATAATTGAAAAAATGCCAACCTTCATTTGCATACAATTCATAAATTCAGAAAAAAGAGCAAAATCTATATAAATAAATAAATAATGAAAAAATAAATATATAAATACATAGATATACACACACACACATACCGAGGCTGTTTCCCTTAAAAGTTGGTATATACACAAATAAATGAATAATACTCCGTTTTCTACGAGGGCTATATTACATAGAAATATTGCTGTATAGAAAACGGAGTGATATTTCCTAATTCTTATTTGAACAGTGAGGATGCATGCTTACGACATGAAAATATTAAATATTATTAATTCTCATATATAAAAGCAGTTATAGGGATAATAATAATAATAATAATAATAATAATAAATAATAATAATAATAATAATAATATAATTCTTATTATTAATTATTATTATTATTATTATAATTACAGTAGTAGCAGTAAAGTAGTGTGCGTATATATATATATATATATATATATATATATATATATATATATATATATATATATATATATATATATATATATATATATATATATATATATATATATATATATATATATATATATATATATATATATATATATTTACCACACAACTTATCAAATTATCGTCTCCGCTAATGAAGAACACTAATGACAATATTGAATTTACCATCACTGTGTATAGAAAAATAATAGAAAATATAAACATAAAAAATATGCATATTTTTAATGACCTCATCACCTTAATAATATTACCATTGTAATCCAATCATCTCTGACGACCACAAAAACTATGAATTATATAAATAAAGAGGTATATATATATAAATATATATATATATATATATATATATATATATATATATATATATATATATATATATATATATATATATATATATATATATATATATATATATGTTGGCTGTTTCCCCCTTTAATTGGGGGGTAGCCGACATAAAAAAAAGAAAACAATAACGGGATTACTTTGATCTATGGGAAATGACGAGGGAGCTAGCGACCGTTCAGATGGTACTGCTGGCGTGCCACAGCCCATCCTCCCGGCTCCTCCACAACCTGTGTCGCTTCGCAACTGCCAACTCCCCTACTGCCCCTACCATAGGGCTACCTCTGTAA
>JAXCGZ010002929.1:0-2500 GCA_037179515.1 Halocaridina rubra | reverse complement strand
AATTATAACCTCTAATTTTACTGCCATCCATATCACAGTATCGCCTCCTAAAACCCGCCTTGGAATTTAGAAACCGTTATAAATTCGAGCGGTGGTAAGTATAACTCACTTTGCATTTCTTCATAATTGAGAATGCTATCTTTGTTATCAGCTTCGTGTATGTGTATAAGTGTGTGTGCTTGTGTATTAACAACAAGGGTCACTAATATATTTCATAAATAATGCACACATTACATTTACACAAACACACACACACACACACACACACACACACACACACACACACACACACACACACACACACACACACACACACACACACACACACACACACACACACACACACATATATATATATATATATATATATATATATATATATATATATATATATATATATATATATATATATAATGAGAGAGAGAGAGAGAGAGAGAGAGAGAGAGAGAGAGAGAGAGAGAGAGAACAAAGAAATTTTTTCCAATCTCCTTACTTCTTTTCAGAGATACCAATACAGCAGGTGGGTTCACAAACAAAAGGGCAACTCACTTTCTGAAAATGTCATTATCAGATGGTAAAAAAGAGGGGGGGAGAAGGAGCTGAGACGTAGTTCCCAACCTTTCCTCTCCCCTTAACCCCTAGGACACGTTTGCTTAATGTACACACCATCTAAATAAGTAACATCACATTTGAATTTTCTCCAGCTGGTAGAGTGATGATTAGTAACTCACCACTCACAGGACAAATGCCATTATTAGTTACTCCTCATGGGGGTGCAACGGACCCCAGCTCAGGAACCCCTAAGGCAGAGGGGCAGCAGGGGTTTGCTTCTATTCCTGTTATCTACACATTTATTCACAGGTAAATAGATATATAAATCTGGAGACATTTGGCATCACATGCTTTGCAAATTAACTAATTTTAATTTATTTGACAAATTACTAAATAAATCACTAATTAATGCACTAATATATTCATTATATTTTGGTGTATTTCACATATCTCATTAGAAATAGTAATGTTATATTTGATATGAATGCAATAAAAAGTTATAGAGAATTGTACAATCAGGAGATATTTGGCACACACGCTGTAAACTCTAAATACATCATAAATTATTTTAATACGTAATAAATGAATTACTGATATATTTATTTTATCTACAGGTGTGTTTTATATATTTTCTGATGAACAGTGTTAATGCAAGTTCTTTAATATATAAAAGAGAAAGGGAACGCAGTACATACATTATGTAGACATCTGGCAACTCTCGCATTGAACTCTGAATTCATCAAAATTTATTTGATAATTTAATTACTGATGGACACACACACACACACACACACACACACACACACACACACACACACACACACACACCGTCCTAGCCCTTTGTTGAAAAGAGAGTCCGTGACGTAAAACCGGAACATATATATATATATATATATATATATATATATATATATATATATATATATATATATATATATATATATATATATATATATATATGTATATATATATATATATATATATATATATATATATATATATATATATATATATATATATATATATATATATATATATATATATATATATATATGTTCCGGTTTTACGTCACGGACTCTCTTTTCAACAAAGGGCTAGGACGGTTGTCTTCTTGCGAAGGACTTGTTTTGGCAGATGTAATCGCTACCCTGAGTGCATGCCCTTGCTAACCTCAGACCGTGACGGGGCGCGAACCCTGGAACTGACGCCTCAAAGTCGCGGACGCTACCGCTTTAGCCACGGTGACTACTACACACACACACACACACACACACACACACACACACACACACACACACATATATATATATATATATATATATATATATATATATATATATATATATATATATATATATATATATATATATATATACTCTGGCTTGCTTCATGCATATATTAACAATGGGCGCAAACCCCCTTGTAAAGGAGAAGGCCGAGTCAAAGCACGCTTTCACCAGGAGCTAATATACCACAATCACTCCTCTTAGCTCGTTCTATAAAACTGTTGCAATATGTGCTTTCATAGGATCAATCCTAGAATAGGCACCTGTTGCCCCTCAATCCCAAGATTAGGTGCCTTGCTATCTACTGAATAATAAACACCTATTGTAACTCAGATTTACTGTTGGAATGTGTTAAGTTCAGTCAGGTTATGTTTAGTTACCTAATAGACCATATTAAGTTCATCTCTGCCTTGTCCTTAACCTTTTTCTTTGCCTTCGTCTAGGTATTTTCTCGTGCCCGGATCTTTATTGATGAGGGCAGTTTCTGCCTGTCCCGGTGTCGCACTCATAAAAAAAGTACCTTAAATAATGTCAGGTGTCTATTCTGGGAATGATCCCATTATATATACAGCCAAGAGGTACAGAAAAATGAAAATCTTTAATAATAATAATAATAATAATAATAATAATAATCCTTTATTCCAATGTACATTGGGTATTTA